>PVIR01003068.1:25436-48919 GCA_004026965.1 Petromus typicus | reverse complement strand
CTGCTTCTCTTATTCCTACATATTTCAAAATTTCTCTATTTTCACATTGTCTATGTCTGTCAAATATACACTCACTCTACTTTTGTCTTCATTCTTAGAAAACCTGCCTTAGTTTACGCAGAAAACCAAGAGTATTGTCTGAGAGTTCATTCGCAGTCCTCCACAGTTACGCAGAACTACTCTCATCCAGAACCCACCCTGGCCCTTCCTCTGGGCCTTCACGTTGATCCCGCTGCGCATGCGCCTGTGCAGCAGTTCCCGGGCCCCACCTCTTGCTGAATCACCTGCCGTGTGCTCGTCTCCTCGAAGGACAGTCGGACACGATGACTCTCTCTGAATGGAATGTGCCCAAAGTGACCGGAGATCCCTTCCAGTGTTAGCTTTCGATGCTGTGAGCTGTGTCTTGAGTGCCCCTGGTCTCTCTGGCTGTCCCTTTGTCCTCTTAGGTGCCGGTTAGCATCACGTGAGGTTTGCTCACGGAGGCATAGGTGTCGAAACTGATCAAATTACTAGTACACTTAATAACCGTGCATTTCCCACTAGGTAAATGATTTGTCTATTTTTTTTAGAGTTAAACTCGGTGATAGCCAAAGAGCCACACTTCCATACTTAGCTGTCCTATTCCATAGTTTGGTTTCATGAAGTAACTGCTTTCAAACTCAAGTCTGTTAATGTTTTCACCAGCATCTGAGCCTCTTCCATGTTCTCTTTCTCGCTTTTTCCCATCTGAAGTAACACGTTGATCCACCAAAATCTTGCAATTTATCACAGCCCCGTTTAAGCACCATTTCCTCCCAGAAGCTTTATTTCTCCCTGTTCTTTTCTCAACTATGAAAGTACGTTTATACTCTCAAGCCTGGCTCTTCTTTTCTGTTACGCCTTTCTCTTCCAGAGTGGAGATCACACAGGATTAGGAGTGCAGAAAGTGCTCCAGTGCCTAAGGGAACATTTGAATCTCAAAATTAATCTTGGTAGTATGGCTCTCCTTCCCCCGAACTCACTGAACTATGAAGCGCCTAATAAAATAAAAGCTTTAAACTGTCCAACTGAGTTCTTATCTTTGTTAAAAAGAAGAATAAGAAAGGTTGGGTGATATCCTCACTTTTAAATTCTTGTGATTATCCATATTGTTCTCATGGGCAAGGTCATTTAATACATTAAAATCATGTATACTAGAATAAATTCAACAAAATGTAACAAAAATTATTGAACATAATTTCAATTTTATTGTCGAAAGACAAGAGATTGGTTTGAAGAGATGTCTCTGTTTATAAATGGGCACATACTGTTTATTTTTGTCAGAAAGCTAAAAACAGTCCCTTATTTTAATTTGTATGGTGTAGTGACATTTAGCCAATTTCTAATTAGGATGTGTTATGCTCTTATCGCAAAGGTCAATTATATGGTTACATGTGTTGGGAGAGCTTTCAGTATATACTGAGGACAACCACTAAGTAAATATATCTTAATCGTCAGTTGTTTAGGGTTGTTATATTCTGTACTTTCTGACTGAGACTTGTGTATCACTCAGTCCTGTATTATAATGACAATGATAGAAATAATGCTAATAAGTAATGATTGCATTCATTGGGTATACATGGATTTGCTGTTTTTCCATATTCTGGGTGTTAGGACTTTTCCATCTCATTCAATGTATGTATCCCAAAGGCCCTGCCACATAAATATTCATAACAAGTAGGGGTCAGTATGGGATTAAACAAACTATAGTGTTTTCAATACACTACATATAAGACACAGTACAAGGTGACCAGTTAAAGATTATAACAAGCTTAAAAACACCAGAGGGAGGGCCGGGGAGTTAGCTCAGTGGTTCCGGCCCCTGTCTTGCAAGTGCAAGAGCCTGGGTTTGATCCCCGGTAACCACATACCATAATGGGCATGGAAACTGACTCCCAGCAGCAACCAGTACTACATACCACAGTGCCGGGCGTGGTGGCTCACGCCTGTAATCCCAGCACTCGGGAGGCAGAGGCAGGAGGATGGCTGTGATGTGAGTTGGAGGCTGAGCTCAGGGCCAGCCTGAACTACAAAAGCAAGACCCTGTCTCAAAAAACCTAAAAAAGAAAAAAAAAAAAAAACCCCACCAGTGGGCCGCTTCATACAACAGTGATGGAATACTTGCAACAATATGGTAGATGACATATTTTTAAAGTAATTTTAGTGTTAGATATTAGATACGGAGGAAAGAGATTGAAAAGAAACATTTATATTATTTTTAATATTCAGCAAACATGTTTAGTTTATTTTTCAAATGCAAAAATAAATTTAAATTATGCCCTCCTTTTTATTTTTTTTTTTTTCCTTTTTTCCTGTCAAAATTGGCCAGGAGGTAAGGCAACCAGGCGGTTATGGTTTAGGTCTAGATGCCCCTGCGAAGTCTCCTGGGCCCAAGGGCTTTTAAAAGTGATCAGACCATGGGAGCACTACGGTCAGTGGACTAATCCCTTGAAGCCTCGGAGCTAAAGGACAAGTAGGAGGCGGTGTCTGGTGGGAAGAGGCGTGTCTTTGGGGGTGTGACCAGAAAGGCAGGCTCTCCTTCCTGGCTCCTCCTCTCCCTTCGCTCTTGGGCTCCCTCAGTTAGCCCTTCCTACCAGGCCCCTACTCCTCGGCCTTGGATCCAGCTATGGATGAAAATCTCTAAAAACCTTGAGTCAGAATAAACCTCTCCTTTTTAAGTTGTGTGCTGAGTGTCATGTCTCAGAGGCCCAAAAGTGACTAAGACAGAGGCCAATTTGAAATTATAAACAGTGTGATCTTGGGCTGAAGATGTGGCTCCGTGCTAGAGGACTCACTAAGCATGGAAGAGGCTCTTGGTTCAAATCTTAGAGGCTCTGGCAACAACAACTACATTGGAACCCACTGTGCTCTTCAGTTCTGCTGTCCTGTGGAGGCAGTGCTCCTGTGTAAGAATGATTTAACACCAACAATTTGTTTCTAATTTAATGGAATTTAAAAATATGAATGTTAATATGAGAATAGTCCTCTATGAAGTACTTGCTGTACATACAATTATTTCATGTATTTGTTCCTTGTCTCTTCCTCTAGTAGTGTGAAAGCTCTCAGTGGTCAAGCACATTTGCTTCAAGGACCTTGCCAAATATCGTGGCTAACAACTGACTTTCAATATGTACTTGTCAATTCAAGTAATTTGTTGTGAGTCTTAAAGGAGTCATCTTTCTTATGAGTATTTTATACCTTCCTGCAGTCACCAGCAATGCCTTTTATCTACATATACACCCAGTTACCAATACACCCACCATCTATCCACACATATAGCCCTCCATCTCTGCACCCAGCCAGCCAGCCAGCCAGCCATATCCCATTCATTCAATAGCATTTCCATCATTATATTTCCATGGACATCTAACTGTCTAAGGCAATCTTAAGAAAAGATTTGTTTTTGGTAATTGAAAAATAAATATTCTCAGGAAAACAATTTTCAATTGAGAGACCTTCTTTTCAGAACACAGAGAGTCCCTTGAGTAATTTTTTCAATAGAAGTAGTCACAGTTTTACAGACTGCTAGACTGCTTCAGGTCATTCCCTTGGCCAGTTCACTGGTGAAAGAGTATTCAGGACTTACTCTCTATGTGTGTCCCTAAAATCCTAGTTACCACTACAGTGTTAAAAATACAAAATGCTGCTTAGCAACTACCATTTTGGGGGTGTGAGCAGAAAGGTGTATTCCTCTCCCTTCCTCCCCTGTCTCTTCTGCTTCCGGGCTGCCAGGCTTGTTGGTTCTTGGGTTCTTTGCCTTGGGCACGATCTCATCTCTCTTATCACTGCACAGTTTGAACCATCATCTCCATGCTGATGTCTTCTGAACCTGTACCCTCATCCCTGCTGACTTCTCCACATCTGAAACTTTTGTAACCCCATGAGCCATAACCATCCACCGTGGCAAGACATGGAAAGGAAAAGTAAAAGAGAAGAGGGAAGAGAGAAAAGAGAGTCTCTAGGTGTTTGTAGTGTTTATTCCACTGCTCCATTTTTCCTTGGAAACTCAGAAAACTGTCTATAAGACTGTACAAGGACTATAAGAGAATTTTCATTCTTCCATCAAGCAGTAGGGGTCCTATTCTCCTATCATCTAGAATTACGGGAAGAAGGCATCATACAAAGAGCTGGAAGTGTCACAGGCCACTTGCCTAGGCTGTCATTGTCTCATTTGCAGGCACAGAGGGAAGATGAGGAAGCTATCTCACTCCCCAGTTCCTCCAAGTGTGCACAAGGCAGAACGAAAACACAAACAACCCACATTGGGGGCCGGGGATTTAGCTCAGTGGTTCTGGTGCTTGTTTTGTGAGTATAAGGGCCTGGGTTTGATCCCTGGTAACCACATACAACAATACCGGGTGTGGAGACTCACGCCTGTAATCCCAGCACTCGGGAGATAGAGACAGGAGGATTGCTGTGAGTTCAAGGCCTAGCTCAGGGCCAGCCTGAACTACAAAGCAAGACCCTGTCTCAAAAAACAAAGACAACCCCCGCCCCCAAACCTCATGAAAACCCAAACAGAAAAATAAACAAAACAACTCATATCCTGGAGGTTAGGTCTGCTAGGGATTGGGCCACTAGACTTCTGGGAGCCCTGGGAGGAGATGACTTAGAGCCCAGGGCTGGATGTCAGAGGAAATGAGCGCAGGGGAGCCTGGACAGACGGGCTGTGGAAAGGAAGTCTGGAGTGGACTGTGGCAGGACCTGAATAGTGGGCACAAGAGAAGTGAGCAGAAAGTGATCCCTCCGAAACACAGGCAGTGAGCATAGGCCAACAAGTCCTCTCCCACCTTCCACTGGTAGGAACCAGCAAGAGAACCCTGCAAGCCTGCATTCCACCCCCAAGGCCACCGTGTCCCGAGGACCACCGCCCCACAAGGGCCTGGGAAACAAGGAGGGGACAAAGTTCTAAGGAGAGATGGGGCTCAATTTCGAAAAGATCAATTAATAAACCAACTCTGGCTGGAATTTTCTAAAATGAACTCATTATGCTGAAAGTGACTAAACTACCAGTAACTGGCAAGATCACATCACAAGTTGATTCAGAGGGATATAGGATTTCTGCATCTTGGAGCCATGGCTCTGGAATTATTAACATCTCCACACCTTTTTCTTTTTCTTTTTTCTTTTCTTTCTTTTTTTTTTTTTTCTGTACTGAC
This sequence comes from Petromus typicus, assembly GCA_004026965.1. Taxonomy (NCBI): domain Eukaryota; kingdom Metazoa; phylum Chordata; class Mammalia; order Rodentia; family Petromuridae; genus Petromus; species Petromus typicus. The sequence goes on along the minus strand of PVIR01003068.1, from coordinate 43,742 downwards.
AGGCACCAGAACAACTGAGCTAAATCCCCAGCCCTCCTTACTAGAAGGAAATTTCATGCATTATTGACTATCTTTTCCATCTCATGGATAAAATCAAATGTTTATAATGTTCAGAAAATATTTAATAATTTTTTCTAATTAGTATTTTTAAAAATTTAACTGAAAGTCACAAATATTTTCTCAATTTTTTTCTCATCATAATTTTTAATAACCATATGATAGCTAACCATGTGATGAATTAACACTTCGTTTTTTTGAACAGTTTTTAGGTTGGCTTCTATTTTCCCTATTATAACTTGCAATAATTGTGAATACAATGTATATACCTACCTTTAGGTCCCCAAGTGTCATTTCTTAAGAGTAAGTTCTGTGGTTAAAACAATATGTATATCTTGAAGACTTTGTAGTGCATCTGGCCAGACTGGACTTGAGAAATGTGATGCTACTTCAACTTCAACAGACAATGTGTGCTGAAGCCTCTTTCCTTACAGCCCCAACACAGGAGCAACTGAAAAGTTTAAAATCTCTCCACAAAAGATCAACGCTATCAGAGCCATTGTGTTTCTTTGTATAACCTAATGATTTATGCTTTAAAAAGATGATTAATGGACAGTGGTATACAAGTCTCTTTTTAGACCCTAGAAAGATAAACACAGTTCAGAACAGGCTAAACCCACAGGCGTGGGAAATAGACTGGCAGTTGCAAGGCTGGGGTAGGCAGGAACAAGTAATCCCTGCTGATGGGCTGGAGTTTCTTGCTGTTATGATGAAAATGCTCTGGAATTAGACAGTGGTCGAGATTGCACACATGGGTTAGCATAGTGAAAACCACTAAATTATACACTTCAGAAGGGTCAATTTGATGGTATGTGAGTTATATGTTGATAAACCTCTATTTTAAAAAGTCAATGTAGTTATTTTTGAAATGCACAGAGTGTAGTTATTTTTGAATAAAAAGGACAAGATATATTGAATCCTTTTCCAAGGAAAAGGGAAGTGTAAAGGACTCTAGACTTAGTGACTCAATACCATTTTACTTATTTATTTATTTTGTTTTTTTTTTTGTTTTTTTTTTGAGACAGGGTCTCCCCTTGTGGTTCAGGCTGGCCCTGAGCTCAGCCTCAAACTCACATCACAGCAATCCTCCTGCCTCTGCCTCCCGAGTGCTGGGATGACAGGCATGAGCCACCACGCCCGGCACTGTAGTATGTGGTACTGGTTGCTGCTGGGTGTGAGTCTCCACACCCAGTATTGTATGTGGTTACTGGGGATCGAACCCAGGTCCTTGCGCTTGCAAGACAAGGGCCGGAACCACTGAGCTAAATCCCCGGCCCCTCAATACCATTTTAAAGCTAATAGGCTCAGGTTTCCTACCTGGGCTGGTGACTACTCCTTGGAGTTGGATGATAGTGACTTTTTTGCATACCTTTGTGAGTACTGAAGCCCAGTGACATGTAGTACTTAAACTGTGACTTTTCCTTTGATATAGAGTTGTATCTTAATGCTCAAATAGTAAGGAAGGATTTAGACTCTGAGTTCCTATATGAATCCACACAAAACTCAACTGCATGAATGCTTATGATACTGTTAGTCAGAACTCATCCCAAGTAAGAACAACCCGAATGTGTCTGAGCTGGTAGGATTGCAAACCTTCTTGGTGGATCATTACTCTGCAGTAAGAAGAACTGAAGTATAGACACATGCTACATTGAGGGTGGGCCTTGAAAATATCACATTAAGCGAAAGAAATCAGTCAGGAAGTCACATTCTTTATAACTGCCTTTATATGAAATGTCCAGAATAGGCAAACTTACAGAGAAAGACAGTAAAGTATCAGCTGCCCCCAGGGGAGGGGAGATGCTGAGATATTATCACCTTGGCGCTGTTTCTGGGGGTAATTAAAAGGCTCTCAAATTAGATGCCGGTGACTATTTACCTTATGAATACAAAACCTATTGATTTGTGTACTCTAAAAGGCTGAATTGTACAATACGCCAAGTTGAGTCTCAAGAAAGCTATTTTTAAAGAGGCAAAAATATTGACAGTCACGAAATATTAGGACAAAGATTGACGTGAGATGAATGTATAGTGGAAGAAAGCTTCTGTAAATGTGACACAGAAGAGAAACCCTCTTGTCTCCTTAAGGAATTTTAGCCAACTGTTGCTGTGTCTAACCGTTGGGGCTCCATTAGCATTTTCCACGCTTGGGTACAGACGTTCCTTTAGATTGTTTACCGCTTCCCTTTCGGTCAGGAGCACATAGCTCTCCCCGTGTGTGTATTGCAGGCATCCCGCCCCCTTTTGGAGTCTGTGAAGTCCACCTGCATTTACATCACAAGTGAGAGGTTACTGCCATCGAAGGTGTCCATTTTAGCCTCTCATTCCTTAATGTACAGAAATGTGAAAGTGCTGGTGGTAGGTAGGCGCTGCCGCTGCCCATCCGGCCAGATGAGCTCCCCCAAGTAGGCTCTTGTCTCCCTAGTAACGGAATTGTTTGGCCATTGTTTTGCCGTTTAGCTTTAGGAGTAGACTCTTGTCAAATGTTTTAAATGATAGCACTTCTTAATTCATTCAACAAACCTTTCTGAGCACCTACTGTTGGCCAGGATCATTTTGTTAATAACTAACATTAAAGAAAATTAAATCAGTGTAAATTTTCTCTTATAGATACAGTATTAGCACTCTGAGATGGGAGTGCAATTTATCCAGGGTTGTTGCTCCTGGCAGATGAGCCAGTGTACCTACTCTTGGATGACATACAGAAAAGAAATTATTTAACAAGAAAGTTATTTGTAATTTTTCTTTTCTATTTGTACGGTGTCCTTATTTTTGAGATTTTCAAAAACTTCTTAAACAAGCTTTGAAGTTGGGCTGGGCACCCCCCACCCCGGTTGTTCTGTGGATGGACATGGAAGTCGGAGCTTATGTGACGTGCTTATCTCACGGATCCAGGAAGTCCCAGGCCTCCACTTGATCTCTAAAAGCAAACAAGACTCCTGGCCAGGAGTCCTATTAAACCTACATACAACTTGAAAGTACCTTTAGTGATGAGGGCTCCACTAGATATTTGCTCAATGGGACCTGGGATTTGCTCAGATCTCCACACGGCAGCATATACACCAACCAAGGCTAAAATGAGACCAAATCTTGGGTCATTGTTGAGATGGTCAAGTTGGTCAGTGCATCTTCAAGGAGTGAAAAAGTAAAGAGAATCTCTGCTTTTGAGTGAGAAAAATTCAGAAATAACTCTTTATGAGAATTTTACCAAAATTACTTTTGGCTAGAAATTATACATGAGACCCACCCATTAAAATGTTAACTTCTCTAAAATCATACATAATAAAAAGAAGTGAATCAGATGCTTCATCTGTTGCAGCATTTTTTTTTTTTTTTTTTTTAGGTTTTTTGAGACAGGGTCTCGCTTTTGTGGTTTAGGCTGGCCCTGAGCTCAGCCTGCAACTCACATCACAGCAATCCTCCTGCCTCTGCCTCCTGAGTGCTGGGATGACAGGCGTGAGCCACCACGCCTGGCACTGTGGTATGTGGTACTAGTTGCCTGCTGGGTGTGGGTCTCCACACCCAGTATTGTTATGTGGTTACCGGGGAATCGAACCCGGGCCCTTGCACTTGCAAGACAGGCGCCGGAACCACTGAGCTAACTCCCCGGCCCCTGTTGCAGCATTTTTTAATTTAAATGTTGCCAGAAAGCTTTACTTGGAGCCATTTTCATGATTATTTATTGCTTGTACTGATCACTAATTGCAGACCAGGAGCTATTGTAATTCATACGTATTAATTCACTTAATTGGAGCTCCATAAACCTAACACAGCATGACCTGATATGATGTGACACCTGGTGTGATGTAATATGGCATGACATAGTATGCCCCATATTACAGATGAGGAAACTAAACACAAAGAGGATAAATTTATTTATTTGTTTTTATTTATTTATTACTGAGGCTCAAACCTAGGACTTCACACACACTAGGCAGGCAGTCTACACTGACCTACATCCCCAGCCCAAGAATTAGTTTCTTAATTGAAGTCTCCAATAAGGAATAATAAATAAGGCCCAGATGTGAACCCATGCACACTTAACCATTCTTTTTCTCTTTTGGACCAAATGCTCTTGTGTTGGTGTTGTTCTGTGTTCCTCCAAATCTGTATGCTGAAACCCTAACCCCCAAGATGATAGCGTCAGGAGATTAGGTGATTAGCTTATGAGGTCGGAGGTCGGAGATTTAGTGAGTAGGATTAGTCCTCCTATAGCAGGTCCTGGAGGGGTGCCTTGAGCCGTCCACCGTGTGGGGACACCACAGCTGTCTACAAGCCAGAACGAGGCCATCACCATACCCACCTCAGCAGGCACATGGACCCCTCTGCCTCCACAACTGTGGGAGGCGGATGTCTATTGTTTAAAGCACCCCAATCTATGGTTTAGTTTGGTTTCATTTTGTCACAAGAGCCTGAACAGGCAACAGCTTCCCTTGTGTTTATCAAAACTACATAGGAACAAGGGCCTTGAGCTCAGTTTAACATTTTTCTCTGTCATCTTTCCATTTCGCTTACCCATTCTCGTCATCTTCTTTCGTCTTTGTTCCTCCTTTTTCCCCCTCCCGTGGACTCTGGCCCTGGCCTCCAAGCGTCACAGTGCTCTCTCTAGAGTAACCCGTCCTTCTAAGGAACTGTTCCTTCTTTTTTCTAACTCTAACTGCCTGCGCCACGCCAAGCTGTTATGGAGTGACTCTGTAATATATTTTATGTCCATAGTAGTATTTCTGTCTAAAAAGAGCCTGTTAACCAGTCCAGAGTGAATCTGGTCAGGATTTGAGGAAACGATGATTTGTAAGGCTGCCTCCCTGCTTGTTTATTGCAACCCAGCAAGAAAGCAATGCCAGGCACACACATGAAGTCAAGAAGGCAGAGGAGTGGCTATGACCGTTCACTGCCCCGCTCAGGTCCCCGCAGTGTAACACCAGTACAGCTGGTGTTAGGTGGAACTTGTTGGCAAAGGTGCAAAAGCTCTCAATCAGAAGCACCCAGTGTGTACATTCAGTTTCACATGCATGATGGAGAAGAGGGAAGATCCTCACTGAGGATCCCACCCTGTAGCTTGATAAGAAATGCCTGGAGCTCTAAAATTACTTAATTCAATATTTTAGTTCTTGGAGCGTTAGAAATTTGCCATACAGTTAAGCGAGTTTAAGCTTCAGATGTACTCACTTCTTCCGGTTTCTGTGAGGAGCGGGAGTTACATGGAGCTTTAGAGGTTTCCGGGTAGGAACCGGAAGTCAGCTCGCAATTAGCAAGCAGATGGGTATGGATGTGGCTAGTACATTTCCTGGAGTCCGCAGAAAGAAAAGACTGCTGGATTGTCTGCTCACCTAAATTTGTAGCCAGTTTTGTATTTTGTTTGTATTTTCCTAATTTCACTTTATTAACTTATTTAAAGAGTGCTCATTAAATTCTTTCATCTGGGTCCTGTAAAATTCTGGAGCCGTGCCTGGGGACTCCCTGGCTCTTGTTATAAAGCTGAATTATGAAAGAACGGCACGTGTTGCAGAGATGTGGAGGTGAATTGGATATTTTGTTCGTACGTCTGGACCCACTGTCTGTGCCTCCTTCCATCAGTCATCAAGCAGTGCTCCTGGGAAGTGCTCCTGGTCCCTCATGGCAGGCTGGGGCCCTCTGCCAGGTCACTGCAAGAGACTGAGGCCTGCAAGGAAGATCTTTGATTTTCCTGGCTCCATCTTTGTCACCACAGGGTCAGCAGCCAGGCAGGCACTGTGGGTCTGCATCCTGTGAGGATCATAGGGCCTTGTGCTCCAAAGGCTTAATGCTTTGCTGCCACTGGCTTTTTAAATTTATTTATTTATTTTCAGACAGGGTCTCACTTTGTAGTTCAGACTGGTCCCGAGCTCAGCCTCAAACTCACAACCATCCTCCTGCTTCTGCCTCCCAAGTGCTGGAAGTACAGGTGTGAACCACTACACCCCAGTACCGTGGTATGTGGAACTGATTGCTGATGGATGTGAGTCTCCATGCCCGGCATTTTTGTATGTGGTTACCGGGCCCTTGCACTTGCAAGGCAGAGGCTGGAACCACTGAGCTAAATCCCAGGCCCAAATTAGGCAGTTTTGATTGGTCTTGAGCTCACTATGTATCCCAGGCTGTCTTGAACTCAAGGAGTTCCTCCTGTCTCAGCCTCCTTGGTGCTGGGATTACATGTGTACATTACTAGCACTGGGTTACTGACATGTCTTGAAATTCCTAATAACTTTATATAGTTATATAAAGTTATATATATAATTATATTATATATAATATATATTATAATTAATATATATAATTCCTAATAACTTTATATAGTTATTCCTAATAACTATATATTTGAATGTATTTTTAACTAAGGCCTAATGGAGGAATATAGCATCTAGGGGCACAGAGGATTTACATGCAGTATGTGAATGTGCAAGTTCTGGCTGCCCATTTGAATGTAGCATTTCCAGTACTCTGGAATTCCCCAAGCACCATGCACAAGCATGGAGCTTGAGGAAACTCAAAACTCTTACCAAGTAAGACTGTCAGAGCTACCACTGGCACAGCGCTAAGAGGCCATGCTTTCCATGGCAAGCAAAACTTGCTTCGAAGTCAGAAAGAATGCTGACGGCATTTTCAGAAACATCAATAGACAAACCCTATTCTATCTTTTTTAAAATTCATGTTACTTCCTTTTATTAACCAACTGCTTTCATAAAAAGAAAACATTGATGCCATAGGAAAAAGCGAAAAAGGGGAAGTAGAAGGCAAACTGTGAGTCCTGCCTGACGCATCAGAGAGCCACATCTGGGGAGCACTGTGTGTGAATAAAGAAGTGAAAAGAAATGAGTGGGTTTTCTGAACTGTTTCCAGTGCTCCTGTAAGATCAGGGCACGCGTATGTGCGATCTATGAAATAGGTACTGTATCATTTCGGTGATTCTACATATGAGTTAAATGCTCTCACAAGGCATTGATGCGTGGCATCGCACAATGTAAAGGTACATTTTAAGATCATGCTAATAATTTAAATTTTCACACAATAAAAGAATTGTACCTTATTTTGAGGCATATGACATCCCAAATATCCACAATCAGAAAAGAAACTTCCTAACACACTATAGTGAAAATCTCAGAAATCTGACACAAGAATACAATCTTAAAAATGGCCAAAGAAAAGTAATGTATCACTTGTAAACATAAACCCATTAGAATTATGGTGGATTTCTCAACACAAATCTTAAAGGCAAGGAGAGTTTGGAGTAAAACATTTTAAACTCTAAAAGAAAACAATTTCCAACCCTTGCTTATATAGCCCACAAAACTATCTTTTAAAATTAATAGAGAAAAAAGATATTTTCATAATAAAGAGACCTAAAGAAATTAATGAGCGGGCCAGGGAGTTAGCTCAGTGGTTCCGGCACCTGTCTTGCAAGCGCAAGGACCTGGGTTCGATCCCTGGTAACCACATACCATACTGGGCATGAAGACTCACCCCAGCAGCAACCAGTACCACATACCACAGTGCCGGGCGTGGTGGCTCACACCTGTAATCCCAGCACTCGGGAGGCAGGGGCAGGAGGATTGCTGTGATGTGAGTTTGAGGCTGAGCTTAGGGCCAGCCTGAACCCCAAAGCAAGACCCTGTCTCAAAAAACCAAAAAAAGAAAAAAAAAAATAAAAAAGAAATTAATGACCACCCTACCAGCACTTAAAACTTCTCAAGATACCCTCAAAAGAGATAATGAAGCAAAAAGTGTCTAATAGAATAAATACAACATGTAAGGTGAGCAATTAAGTAGAAGAGAAAGGTAGAGCATCAGCAACAGGAATGTGAGGCAATAGCAGGATTAAGGTGGTACCCATCACAATAACCCTCAATGTGAACAGCCTCCATTCCCTGATCAAAAGACACAGACCAGCAGGATGCATCAAGAAACAAAATTCAGTGATGTGCTATATGCAAGAAACACACTTAGCCCAGAAAGGAAACTCATTGGCTAAATTTAAAGAATGGAAAACAATAGTCCATGTAACTGAAACCCCAAAAGAGGCAGGTATAGCTATTCTAGATTCAAACTGGACTTCAGGCCACAACTTTGTTTCAAAAGAAACAAGGAAAGTCACTGACACTGTCTAAGAAACCACCTCAACAGAAAGATGCAACTATTATTAACAGATTTCCACTAAATAGAGGTGTATCCAATTTTATCAAACAAGTACTACTGGATATAAAAGGCCAGATAAACATAAACACAGTTGAGGTGGTGGACCTCAACTTTGCACAAACAGTTTACCTGACCAAAAAATCAACATAGAAATATTGGAGTTGAACAAAACCTTTGAACAAGTGAACTTAATAGACATCTGCAGAGTGCTCTACTCAGCAACAACAGAATACACAGTCTTCTCAGATACACGTGGGACTTATTCAACATAGGCTACCTATCTGCCAATAAAGCAAGCTTAAGTAACTGTACAAGAATTGAAATTATAGCGTGTAAATTATTAGATCATACTGTAATGTAACTAGAGATCAATGAAAATTAAACACTATACAAATACATGGAAACTAAACAATACACTCTTAAACAAATAATAGCCTATAGAAGAAATCAAGGAAGAAATAGGGGTTTCTAGACTAAATGATCCTGTCAGTAAAGTACATCTAGAATTTATGGGACCAGATGAAAATGTCCTGAGAGAAGTTTTTAGCTGTGAAAACTCACATCACAAAAACAGAGCAAGCCTAAAAACATAACCCAACAATGTCCCACAAGGTCCTAGACAAATAAGAACAATCCAAACCCAAAGTCAGAAAAAAGAAGGAAATTCTAAAGGTCAGAGCAGAAATCAATAAAATAGAGACCAAAAAAATCAATGCATTGGAGAGTGGTTCTTTGAAAGAATAAACAAAATAGAAAAACCCTTGCTAATCTAACCCAAAAAGGAGAGAAAAGATAAGAATTGATACAATTAGAAGAGAAAAAGGTGAAATCATAATGGAAACTACTGAAATAAAAATATTAACAAAATTCAGAATTGTAGCAGGATATAAAATCAGTGTACAAAAATCAATAGCATTCCTGGATACTAGTAATGAACCCACTGAAAATGAAATTAGAAAAAAATATCATTCACAGTAGTACCAAGAAAAATTAAATACTGAGAGATTAACTAAGAAACTAAAAGACCTTTACAATGAAAGTTACAAATTATACTCTGGAAAAGAGAATTGAAGAGGACATCAAAAAATAGAAAGATATTCCTTATTTCTGAATAAATAAAACCAGTAGTCAAAAAGGCCATACTCCCAAATTTATATAGAGATTTAATTGAATCCCAATCAAAATTACATCATCCATATTCTTCACAGAAGGGAAGAAAACAATCCTAAACTTTACACATAACCAAGAGAGGCCCAGAGTAGGAAGAGTAGTCCTGGGTAAAAAGAGCAGAGTGGGAGGCATCACAGACCCAGAGCTGAAGTCATGTGACCTGAAGTCATGTGACCTGAAGTCATGTGACGAAGCTGTGGTAAAATCAGACAGGGAAACAAATGGGACACAATAGAGGATGCAGAAACAGCCCAAGCACTTTCAATTATTTCATCTTTTCTAGAAGGCCCAGAATATACATTGAAGGGCAGAGAGTCCCTCTAACAAACGGTGCTGGGAGAATTGGGTATCCACAGGCTGAAGGTTGAGCCTAGACTCATATTTTCTATCATGCACTAAACTAAAATAAAAATGGATCAAATAACTAAATGTTAAAACAGAAGCATGTAACCTCCTGGAAGAAAATAGATCAAACTCTTGAAATCAGGCATGGGCAAGGACTTTCTGGAAAGAACTCCAGTTGCTTATGAAATAGTATGAAGAATCAGTATGTGGAATCATATCAGATTAAAAAGACAGCACAAGAAGCCAACAGAGTGAAAGAGAACATACAGAATGAAAAAGAGATTGCCAGAGAGTGGACCAATATCTAGAACACGGAAGTCCTCAGAAGAACTAGATTCCCCAAAATGAAGACCCAATCAAAAACGTACAGCTGAAACAACTGGACAGCTCAAGAAGAAGGACAAATGCCCACTAAGTAGGGCTCAACATCACTGGCCACTACAGAAACACAAATTAGTACAACACCGAGATTCTGTCGTACCCTAAAAGGAATGGCCATCATGAAATGAGATTAAAACAAGGCTGAGAGGGAAAAAGAAACAGTTCTTCATGCTTGGTGGAATATAAACTAGTACAACCATTATGGAACTCAGTCTTGAGATTCCTCTAAAAGCTGCAACCAGAAATCTGATTTGATCCAGCTAATCCCCATCTAGGTATCTTTCTGAATGAGTTAAAGATATTACATTACAGTGATACATGTGTGCCCGTGTTTATAGCAGCACAATTCATAATAGCTACATCTTAAATACAGCCTACATGTCCATCAATAGATGAATGGATAAAGAAAATGTGGTAATCTCTCACAGTTGAGTTCTTCTCTGACATAAAGAAACTTGAGTCATTTGTAGGATGCACCTTGATACTACAATGTTAAATGACATCTATCAGATACACAAGCTTAATTGTAGCACAGTTTCTCTGATATGAAAAAGCAACATGGGCCAGGGATTTAGCTCAGTGCTTCCAGGCCCTGTCTTGCAAGTGCAAGGGCCCAGGTTCGATCCCCAGTCATCACACACTGAAGCCAGGCTTGGCTGGGCTGGAGTTTAGCCTCGCCACTGTTATTGTGACTCCACCCTAGGCCAAACCAGGATTCCCTTTTCAGTCAATCTACAACGACCCGCCTCTGTGCATGCTTCAACCAATCCATGACTGACTCTACCATTTACTATAAATATGACTGTATTTTGCATTAAAGATGGAAAAATTTGTGTCCTTTGAGACGTTCCCTAGAGCCTACAGTGTGATTCCATTCACCTCATCCCTCCCGATCTGAGTTTCCATTCCCGCAAAAGCATATTTCAACATTCTTTCAACAAGGTATAACAATACTGGGAGTGGTGACTCACACCCACCTGCAATCAGAACCACATACCACAGTGTTGGTCAGTTGTGGTGGCTCACGCCTGTAATCCCAGCACTTGGGAGGCAGAGGCAGGAGGATTGCTGTGAGTTTGAAGCTGAGCTTGGGGCCAGCCTGAACTACAAAGCAAGACTCTGTCTCAAAAAAAAAAGTTAAAACAATGCACATAGCCTAGTGCTTGTCTGTTTGGAGAAGCTGGGTTCTCTGACTTCCTCCTCAGTATCCAGGCTCATCTTAAACCGTGCATGGTTTTATGCACAAAGTTGCAAAGAGAAGATATATTTTGTGCCATCTACAGTAAGTGACTCAGATAAATGAGCTGCATTTAACCCCACAGATCACTGTTGCTTTCTCCTTTTACTCTTAACAACATAGGAAATACTCGGGAAGGATTATTCTCTTTGTGTGCAGATTGATTATGTGGTCATAGATCAGGAACATATTTGTCTTCTACAATTTCCTGAAGATATGTTTGTGATGAATGAGATTTGCTATTAAAGCTAAAAGGTCATATTCACGAGGATAGAGTCATTTGTAATACAAACCCCAGCCTCTTCTCAGTAAGATAAAAATATCATTTCAGGGTTAATCCTTTTACTGGTGAATACAGTGCAAGTGACATGCTATTTTATCAGTATGTATTTAGGGTTAGACTCGTTCTCAAGAGGTCCCATCAGGTCCCATCAAATTGTCCAAATCAATAGGTGGCCAGAGCGGGAATGTTCACTATCAGCCAATCTTGCAGTAATCCTAGAGGTACAGGCTGTTATTCCTGGGTTACAGAGGAAGCAAGTAAAGATAAAGGAGGATAAGTTGCTCCAAGGCCTCCAGCTACAGAATAATTGCAATAACCCCTCCTTAGTGTTGCTCCATTTCACTCTGCAAAGCATCTTATGTCCATTATAGAGTTTAACTCTGCATGGTAAATCACATTACACCCATAATACAGATGAGCCGTGTTAAGCATCTTGCCCCTGGTCACAATGATGACAATGGGCAACATCAGAATTCAGTCAATCCTGCCTAACACAAATCCTGGTCGGGCTCACTGTCCCCTCGGCCTCCCTGAGGACATGGGCACGTTCTTACAATTTCTTTCTCTTTCTCTGTCTAGAGCTTCTCCCCACAGTGTATCAGCAATCATTCCGGGTCAGATGATCTTTTGTCTAATGACAGCCACAAATGCTCATGCGAGTGGACAGGACCTTTATCATCCTTCTGCATGGACACTGTCTGCAGTAGCCCAGTCTTTCCCTTTTTTCCTATCTATCTCTCTTTACATTAGCTAGAAGTTTTCACATATTTGGCCCTAAAATATTTTTAAAAGCAATAGACTCATTTTCGATGCCCACAATTTTTAGTAATAAGGTAAATAAGTTGCCTGTTTGTGTTTATGCATATGTTAAAAATGAATATTTTTCAATATGTTATAATAAACTCATTTAAAACTAATTTATTGGGCCGGGGATTTAGCTCAGTGGTTCTGGCGCCTGTCTTGCAAACACAAGGACCTGGGTTCAGTCCCCAGTAACCACATACCATAGTGGGTGTGGAGACTCATGCCCAGCAGCAACCAGTACCACATACCACAGTGCCAGGCATGATGGCTCACGCCTGTAATCCCAGCACTCAGGAGGCAGAGGCAGGAGGATTGCTGTGATATGAGTTGGAGGCTGAGCTCGGGGCCAGCCTGAACCACACAGTAAGACCCTGTCTCAAAAAAAAAAAAAAAAAATTCCCTAAATTATCTTTGGTATCTGTAAAAAAGAATCTAAATACTATAACAAATTTGTAACCCACTAAAATTTTAAATTCATCTTATTACATACATTTATGATAAATGCCATGATGTTCTAGTAACTGTTGTATACATTTACGTGATTATTACAGTCACACACATGAGCATGTCCATCACTTTCCTGCTTTGTTCTTTTGTGTGTGTGGTGAAAGCACCTAAAACCTGGTTTAAGAAATCTCAGTATATTATACAATATTACTAACTATAATCTCCTGCTGTCGATTATATATTTTAATACTATATGTAAGTGCTTCTTTACCAGTACAAAATTTATTTTTTCATTTTTCTCCTTGAAATTCTGTTTCCATTCCATTTCCTACTATGTTTTTATGCTTTAGAGTATTTCATAAGTATCATACTTTGCTGCAATCAAAATATATAATTTCCTGTGACCATAATGTTCTGTTTAAAAATTCTACACCATTTCTTGAAACAGTATAAATATATTATGAATACTATTTGTGAATTACTAAACATAAAATGTAAAATTATTTTGGAATTTCACTTCTCATTGAGATGAGTAATGTTTCCTTGGCCCATGATTCGGGAGAATGGGAAAGAATGAGAATTAAATCAAGTCATATACTAGTACAAATTCTCAATGTCGAGTGTGATCATGTGTATATAAAATGCACTAATAAAATTAAATTTTTTAAAAAAGAGTAAATCTAACAAGATACACCATCAGTGCTATAATTTGGCAGACATAGACCACTAAGAAATCCTTCAAATAAATAAGTTGATGGAAATGCTTGAAGTTTTGATTCTTTTATTTTTAATACCAATGGGGCTTAATTCTTTGAATTCTTCTTTAGCTCTACAAAAACTTCCTAGTGCCATAACAATAAATTTTTGGAGGTCTCGTCTTTGTAGACTTGATTAGATGTTTCCACTTAGGTGGAAAGGAGCATTGGAATCCACTGACTTGCAGAAGGGTTAAGGCTTCCTCACTACAATCATTTACTTTCCCTGTCTTGGTCTTGTAGAGGTTACTACCCATTGCCCTGGTAGGTGTGGGATGGTTGTGCAGTCTGCCTTTCTATTGTCATGTTATAAAAAAAGAAGTGATTGTGCAGGGAAGATGGGAAAGGAGAATGGTCTGATGCCTTGGCCACAAGAGCTTCTTTTGATCAATTTCATAAAGAATATCTGAAAGTGGCTTCCCATGGAGCTTTTCACAGCTGCTTCTTCTTGGTGACACTTCATTTATCACCCTTTTCCCCAACTGAAGACTGATGATATGGTTTGTTTCTCTAGACCTGTCACTTTAGCATTCCACACTGTAGCTAGTCATTTCACTGTGGGGAAGGCTTTTCCCTCTCTTTAGTATGTACTTTATGAAACTTTAAAACCTTCTGAAAGCTACATTAGAAAATTTTAAATAAAATAGCAATGTGGGCACAGATGTCTAACTATTCTGGAGAGAGAGGGAGAGGGGGAAGAGGAGAGAGAGAGAGGATTCTAAATTTCAATACATTGATTCTGGAGGTAGTAGAATATTCATATGGAATGTCAGACACGTAGGGATTAAGAGCTCTCTCTCTCTCTCATCCTTAGACAGGCATGGACTGCTGCCTCTATTCAGAATCTATTGTGCACCTCTGCCAGCAGGAGCAATCCTAGCTTATTCTTGATGTGAGTGATCCCACGGCAGACCTGGTTGCTAACCTAACCCAATCCTGTACTCTCAGCTATAGGTGCTAGTCTGTTTAAACTAACACATAATTCAACCCATGAGATTGTACTCATGCTTCTAGGTAGAAAGAAGGCCTATAGAAATCTTAAAAGGCACAGTTCAGGGGTTCAGGATCTTTGCTCCACATTGTTGTGCAGTCAGTAGGCCCAGTGGTCTGGCCTGGGGCTGTAGTGGGCCACCCTGGCCCCATAGTGATCCAAATCTGTGCAGCTCGGGGTCATTAAGGCCAAGCTCCAGGAAACAGAGCAGCAGTGACGAGCAAAGAGAGGGCCTCTCTGAGGCTCCTTCATGAAAACTGAAGCCCAATGGAAGAGTGAAGAAAGTCTATGACAAAGGCTCACCGCACTACATTGGTTGGTGATATGATTGTTCTGTTCAAGCATCTTTCCTAATGTTCCAGGACTGAGATTGCCTAAAGGCCATTACAGACTCAGGCTCAAGGGCCAGTTATACCTGAAGGATGACCTAGGAAATACTCACTCACTAAGGGTTCTAAATGTTGGCAAGAAATATACTTGTAATAAACATTTTAAAGATAGCAATCCAAGAATTAAACCCCAAACATCATCAACAACAACAAAATATAGAAATGAGAAGTCACCTAAATAAGACACAAACCCAGAATTACAGATAATCAAGAAAAATTTAGGGAGCAGTGAGATGAAACAATCTGAAATTTAACCATTTGGACATCCTGAACTGGCAAAAAAGAGGACCTGGAAAAAATTAAATCAGAAATAGTTTATCAGATAACAATTGTGTCCATAATGAGATTAATATCTCTAAAGAAGACACAGTTTAAAAACATAGAGACACTCAGAAGCATGATGGAATCCCAGTGTACAAAAGTAATGGAATCCATTAAATAGCTTCAAACAGATTTCAAGAGATTAAAATCTCCACTGAAACTTCACGTAGCAGAATGAGTCAATGTGAGGAAAGGATATCAGACATAGAAGATAAGATTGCATTCAAGAAAGGAAATATTTCACAAGGAATGTTGAAAATTCAATCTAGAAGCTGCTAGGTGATCCAGAGAACCCTAAGACTGAAGTCACTGGAGAAATGAGATCTTGCAAACAACGTGAAAAAACTGTTCACAAATGTAATGGCAGAAAAGTTCTCCAGCAGGGCAAAGAAGTTAACATTCAGATAAGTAAGGCATGTACAACTTTAATTAGCCATGACAAAAAATATATATATCTAGACATGTAATAGTCAAGATTCTAGAAACCCAACAAAAGAACAAAGTAGTGAAAGCAATTAGAGAAAAGAAACAAATCACATACAAAGGAAAGCTTATATTACAACAGACTTTTCATCACAAACTCTCAACTCAAGGAGACCCTGGAGTGAAATATTATAAACCCTAAAAGAAAATGGTAAATCCGAAACAGAAACCTCTAACCTAGATTGATGTATCATCCAAAACTATTCTTAAAAAAATCCATAGGGAAAATAAGATACATCCACAACAAAGAACACCTGAGAAACTTTATGAATACCAAACCAACACTCCAAAACATTCTAAACCGTATCCTATTCTAAAAAATACCACCATTTATTGAGGTCCAACAGAGTGAAGCAATCAGGCAAGGCAAGAAATTAAATGAAAAGGGAGGAATGAAAAAAGAGCCAATAGGAGGGAACTACCATGACAGGGATATGTCAATACATATCACTTATCGGAAATCAGTGGAATCGAGACTAAGAGAACAATACAAAAAAATTAATGACTCAAAGAGTTGGTTCTTTGAAGGAATAAATAAAATTGACAAACTCTTAGTCAACTTTATAAACAAAACAAAACAAAACAAGGAAAGAAATCTATTCCCTTAAGAACAAAAAGGTGAAATCACTACAGATTCAGTAGATATCCAGCAGATAACCAATTTCTACATTGAGAAACTGTACTCTAATAAGATGGAAAACACAGAAGAAATGGACAGATTTGTACATATGTATATATTACCAAAGTTAGAAGAAGATATAAAAATTCTAAACAACCCAGTATCAATCAGTAAAACTGAAAATTAATTAAAAACTTAAAAACAAAGAAAAGTCCATGTATTGATGGCTTCACTGCTGAATTACACAAGAAATTTAGGGAAGAGCTAATGCTACTACTGTTCAAACTCTTTAATGAAATTGAACCAGCTGTTTCTCCCACAAAGGGCTAGTATCTAGAATATATAAAGAGCTTAAAAAATCAGTCCCCCCAATTTAAAGACCCAATTCTAAAATGAGCATCTGAAAGAAACAGACACTTTTCAGAGAAAGAAGTAAGAGCAACTAAGAAGCATACAAAAAATGCTCAACATCACTGGTCATTCAAGAGATGCAGATGAAAACAGCACTGAAATTTTATCTCATTCCAAAAGGAATGGCTGCTATCATGAAATCAACCAACAACAAATGCTGACAAGGCTGCATGGAGAAAGGAATCCTTCTCCACTGTTGAGGGGAATGTAGACTGGTACAACCACTGTGAAGATAAGTGTGGAGATTCCTCAAATTTAAGATTAGAGGTCCTATTTGACCCTGCTATTTCACTGCTAGGTATATTCACAAAAGAAAAGATTCATATCAGAGTGACATAGGTACACCTATATTTATAGCAGCTTAGTTTGTGACAGTCAAAACTTGGAAACAATCCAAATGCCCATCAACTGGAGACAGATAAGAAGTGTGTGTGTATGTGTGTGTGTGTGTGTTTTAAATAAAATGGAGTATCATTCTTTATATGCAAATGGAGGTATCTTGAGGATGTACTCATAAGTGAAATAAGGTCACAGATCTGTAAATACTATATCTTTTTTTCTGGTATGAGAAACTGAAGATGTAAATGAGTTCACAAATGTATGATAGATATTGTGAAGTAGAAAATATTCAAAAGCAAAAGTGGATAGGGGTAAGTAAAGAAGGGAAAGAAACAATTTCATGATTAAAAAAAGGAAGCAAAGCTTACGTATATAGGAGATGGAGCAACTGTAGGGTGGGCAGGAAAATGGGAAAAAATGAGAAGTAAGTTGTGTTATATATTGGTGCAAATTCTCAATGTTGAGTGTGATCATGATGTATATAAAATGTACCAATAAAATCAATTAAAAGAAAAAGAAAGGGACTCAAGGATCTCAAATTCATTCTTTCTTTTTTTTTTTTTTTTTTTTTTTTGAGATAGTGTCTCGCTTTGTAATTCAGGCTGGCCCTGAATTCACTATGTAGCCTATGCTAGCCTCAAACTTGGCAGTTCTCCTGCATCTGCCTCCTGAGTGCTGGGACTAGAGGCAAGAGCCACCATGCCTGGCATTGTAGTGTGAGGTACTGATTTCTGGGATTATGGCCATGAGTCACCACGCCCAGCGCTGTGGCATGGGGTACTGAGGGCTGAATTTAGGACCTTGCTTTTGCAAGGCAGATGCCAAAACCACTGAGCTAAATCCCCAGCCCCCAAATTCATTCTTTGAAGTAACTGTTACCTTCATTACAAAAGGAGAAAAAGACTCATCAAGAAAGAAGACTATAGGGGGCCGGGGAGTTAGCTCAGTGGTTCCGGCGCCTGTCTTGCAAGCGCAAGGGCCCGGGTTCGATTCCCCGGTAACCACATAACAATACTGGGTGTGGAGACCCACACCCAGCAGCAACCAGTACCACATACCACAGTGCCGGGCGTGGTGGCTCACGCCTGTAATCCCAGCACTTGGGAGGCAGAGGCAGGAGGAT
>PVIR01003068.1:0-25336 GCA_004026965.1 Petromus typicus | reverse complement strand
GCAAAGCGAGACCCTGTCTCAAAAAACAAAAAAAAAAAAAAGAAAGAAGACTACAAGCTAATCTTTTGCAAAAATGCTCAACATACTGGTAAATAAATGATACTGGTAAATACAGAGTATCATCAAGAAGATCATGCACCCTGACCAAGTTAGATTTATCCCAGGGATGCAATGATGGTTGAACGTACATAAATCAGTAAATATAATATACTATATTAACAGATTCAAGAACAAAAACCTGATTATCATCTCAATGGACCTAGAAAAAGCATTTGAAAAAATCCAACATGCATTCATGATTAAAACTCTATACAAAATTCGAATAGAAGGTCTTTATAAAAGCTATTTAAATCAACAGCCAGGATCATACTACATGGTCAGAAATGGAAACCTTTCATGCTAAAATCAGGAAGAAGACAAGATGTCCACTATCACCACTCCTGATCAATATAGTTCTGGAAACATTGGCAATAGCAATTAGATAAGAAAAGGAAATAAAAAGAACAAAGATAGGAAAGGAAGGAGTTAAGCTGTCATTAATTACTGATAATATTATGTATATAGAAGATTTCAAAACTTCAGCCAAAATACTGCTTGATTTGATCACCTGATTCAGTAGAGCAGCTGGATACAAGGTCAGCACTAAAAAGTCAGTAGCCTTCTTGTACAAGAAAAACAGACTCGGGGCCAGGGATTTTGCTCAGTGGTTCCGGTACCTGTCTTGCAAGCGCAAGAACCCGGGTTCGATCCCTGGTAACCACATACCATACTGGGCGTGGAGACTCACCCCAGCAGCAATCAGTACCACATACCACAGTGCCGGACATGGTAGCTCACGCCTGTAATCCCAGCACTCGGGAAGCAGAGGCAGGAGGATTGCTGTGATGTAAGTTTGAGGCTGAGCTCAGGGCCAGCCTGAACCACAAAGCAAGACCCTGTCTCAAAAAACCTAAAAAAAAAAAAAAAAAGAAAAAAACCTAAGATTAGATGTTCCATTTGACCCTGCTATTTCCCTGCTGAGTATATTCATGAAATAATTAAAAGCATCATACCATACTGACATGCACACCCACGTTTATAGCAGCTCAGTTTTAGTAGTTAAATCTTGGAAATAGTCCAAAAGGCTATCAACTGGTGAGTTGATAGATTTTTTTTTCCTCTAAATGGTGCAGAATAATAAACTTGAGATATTTATAGCCAAATGGAAACACCTTGAGGTCATACTCAGAAGTTAAATGAATAGGACACATCTATGTAAATGCCACATCATTTCTTTAGTGTGAGAAACTGAAGGTATAAGTGCGGCCCAAAGTTTATAATAGGTATTGTGAAATAGGAAGAAAATGTCCAAAGGAGGATAACTGTGGGTGGCAGGGTAAAGCATAGAAGCAAAAAGGAAAAAACAGAACCAAAGCTTATGTATATGGGGATGATGGGTTGTAGGGAGGACAAAGAAATGGAAAAAAATGATAATAAGATATATCATGTAAAGGTACAAATTCTCAATGATGAATGTGATCAAAACATATATCTACAATTCACTCCATATAATTGGTATTCCAATGAGCTGAGGGGAGAAATTTGGTATTACAGAAAGAAAAAAACAGAAGAAAGAAGAAACAAGAAGTTAATATATAAAAAACTGTTGGTAATTTTAAAGTTACTTTTCTTACAAGGTAAAGACAGGGAGACAATGCCTTCTGCCACTCCCGAAAGGCCTCTTTGTCTTCAAGACCCACCCATGTGTTCATCAGGCTTCCATTCTGCAGCAGGGGAGTTTGGAGTTTGGAGTTAAGCTCCATGGAGGGATCTACGTCACTGAGGCCTGGCTACAGGCTGACTGGACTTCCCTTCGGCAGCAGGTAACTCTGGCAAATGCCACGGAGGCCACACAGTGACTTTCCCTACCAACCAGCAGCTTCTGGTCACTGGGACCAGACCAGGAGTCCACAGCAACTCCACCCCCAGTGGGACAGCCTGGGTAAGCACTGTGGAGGTTGCACAGTGACCTCAGCAGCCAGCCAGCAGCCTTCCGGCCACTGGGGCCAGACAAGAACCCCCAAAACTCCCATTCCAGTATGGGAGAGTCTGGGTGAGTGCTGTGGAGGTTATGCAGCGACTTTTGGTGCAGGCCAGCAGAATAGAAATGAGAAAAAATTCAAAACCCCATATACAAAGGTCATCACCACAGTGGAATTCAGGAAAAAGGGAAATGGAGCAAAGTAAAGCTCAATTAACAGGACACTCCGCGCTGGTAAGAAAAACAGACCTAGTAAAAGGGAAATCAGAACTGATCTGAGATGAAAACAGATACTGTCCACAGTGAGATATGATTAAAGAAGAGATCAGGGGCCTGATACAATCTGAGATAACAAAAGCAATGGAGGGCTGAGGATTTAGCTCAGTGGTTCCTGTGCCTGCCTTGCAAGTGCAAGGGCCCAGGTTCGATCCCAGTAACCACATACAACAATGCTAGGCATGGAGACTCACACTCACCAGTAATCAGAACCAAATACCATGGTACCTGGTGTAGTGGCTCACGCCTGTAATCCCAGCACTTCAGAGGCAGAGGCAGGAGGACTGCTGTGAGTTCAAGGCTGAGCTCAGGGCCAGCCTGAACTATAAAAGTGAAACTCTGTCTCAAGAAAAACAAAGGAAACTTTTAAATAGCTTCAAGCAGATTGAAAATGAGAACAAAAGTTTGAGAAGTAGGATGAATGAAGTTAGGGACTGAATCTCAGAACTAGAGGCCAGGATAGTAGCCAATGACCAGGAAAGGAACTATCTATGGAAAATGGCAAGGGACCATGAAAACTCAGTCCAACAGCTCCTACATGACTCAAAGAAGAGTCATAACATAAGATTGATTGAAGTTACTGAGGAGGCAGGAGAGAGTGCAAAAGAAAAAACTGTTCACAGATATAGTGGTGGAAAATTTGAGCAGAAAAGGAAATGGACATACAGATAAATAAGGTGTACAGAACTCCAAAGGGCATACATATATATACACAATATATATATATATATATATACATACATATATGTATATATATGTATAGATCTACACCTAGGATTATAATTATTATGGTTCTAGATATCCAACAAAAAATGAAATACTGAAGGAAGCTAGAGAAAAGAAAAAAATCACTTATAAAGGGAAGCACATAAGGGTCACAGAACACTTTTCAATGCAAATGTTCAACACAAGGAGAGCCTGGAGTGAGGTGTTTCAGTTTTTGGAGGAAAACAACCTCCAACCTAGACTGATGTGTCTGGCAAAACTATCTTCCAAAATCATTGGAAAAATATGATACTTCTATGACAAAGAACACCTGAAAAAATACAAAACCTCCACTCCAAAAAATTCTGAAGAATATCTTGGAAAAAAACAAAGCAAGTCACAAACACATGAGACCCGGCAGGGTGAACTCACTGGACAAGGCAAGAAACTGAAGGGAAATGGGAAAAGCAAACAATAAAAGAGCCAAGAACAGAAAAACACCATGACAGCTATAAATCAGGCTATATCGGTCATAACCATTAATGTCAGTGGCCTAAATACACCAATTAAATGACACAGGCTGGCAGAATGGAGTAAGACCCTACAATATGCTGCATAAAAGAAACACACCAAATTCAGAAAGAAAGCCATAGACTGAAGGTAAAAGGATGGAAAACAATTCTTCATGTTTAGCTCAGTAGTTCTGATGCCTGTCTGGCAAGTGCAAAGGCCCGGGTTCGATCCTGGGTAAGCACATACAACAATATTGGAGGTGGAGACTCATGCCTACCAGCATGAGTATCACACACTACAGTGCTGGGCATGGTGGCTCACACCTGTACTCCCAGATCTTGAGAGGCAGAGGCAGGAGGATTGCTGTGAGTTTGAGGCTGAGCTCAGGGCCAGCCTGAACTACAAAGTGAGACCCTGTCTCAAAAAAAAAAAAGATTGGGAGACAAGGCTACAAAGGTCTTTTGTATTTTGTGCCATGGAAATATTAGTTTGCCTTTAATAAGAGCAATTTTAGCTGAGGGAAGAAATAATTGTAGCGTGTTGAATAATACAAAAGATGGGGAAAGGATAAGCTCATAAAAAAATGGCGCTGGGACAACTGGATATATAAATGAAGAAGAACAGAGCAAGACTTTGATCTTACATATGTCAATATAAAAGCACTTGAGGGCCAGGGAGTTAGCTCGGTGGTTCTGGCACTCGTCTTATAAGCACAAGGGCCCTGGGTTCGATCTCCGGTTAGCCACATACAATACTGGGTGTGGAGACTCACGCCCAGCAGCAATCAGTACCACACCCCACAGTGCCGGGCATGGTGGCTCACTCCTGTAATCCCAGCACTCAGGAGGCAGAGGCAGGAGGATTGCTGTAATGTGAGTTTGAGGCTGAGCTCAGGGCCAGCCTGAAACACAAAGCGAGACCCTGTCTCAAAAAAAACCCACAACACTTGAAATGGGTTAAACAAACTTGAAACTATAAAACTACTAGAAGAAAATGACTACCAGAGTAAAATATAGGGGAAATGTTTCATGACCTAACACAATGTAACACTGTTTAACCTTAATAAAGAAGGAAATACTGTCATCTGCTACCACAGGAATGAACCCAGAGGATATTATGGTGAATGAAATAGCTAGGCACAGAAAGACTAATATTTTAGGATCTTGTTGATGTGTAGATATGTAAAAAAGTTGAACTCGTAGAAGTAGAAAATAGGATAGTGGTTACCAGGAACTGGAAGGAGGATGTTTGGGGAAATGTTTAATAGAAGGTATAGAATTCATTTAAACAGGCTGAGTAAGTAACTACAGCAGATAAACTTCTGACCTGGCCACGAGGGCTTATGCCTAAAATCCCATACTCTGGTAGGGTGAGGCAGGAAGATATGAGATTGCGCCCAGCTTGGGCATTTTAATAAGACCCTGTCTTAAAATAAATTTTTTTCTTAGATAGGACTGGATATGTACCTCAACGTGAAGACCCTGGGTTCCATTCCCAGTATATAAATAAATATAAACAAATAACAAGTTTTGCAAAATCACTATGAGAGCTGGTAAGTGTTCTCAGCATAAAAAAATATGTTTATAAGATAAATGTGTTAACTCCTATTTAATCTTTTTAGTATGCATACCTTTCTCAGGCATATACTATAAATATGCACAACTTTTGTCAACTAAAATAAATTATTTAAAAAGATGAGATAAATTTAAATTAGCATTAGACTAGCTTACTACAAAGAAAGAATGGTTGAATTAAATGTTAAAAAATGAGAAAGAGATGACAAAATGGAAACAGCTATCACAACTCTTAAAATATTTTTGCTGTAAAGGAAATAAAGAAAGTATAAACAGAAGGAAATGAGCTAGTAAAGGTATGTGCACATGTGTATATTTGTCTGTTTTATTTCTTTGTTTAAAGATAAAAGATTCTACAGCTATCTTGATGGTGTAAAACAGCAACATTTGAGAGAAAGAGGTTGAGAAGCTCACTGAGGTCTTTAAGACGGGAAATAAACACACAGAATACAAAAATAGCGAACGAAAATTGAGAGAGACAAGGCCTACTGTCTGCCTAATGGAGAAAAAGGAGAAGACAGATGCAGGAATGAGTACACAAAAATAGAAGTGGCATCCATCTGACACTTCTGTTTTTACTGCTCACTATGGCTTAGGGTACAGTAATATAGCCACATATATCACCCTCTGACACATCCAGCATCTTTTACATTGCTATTATAAGTGAATAAAAATACAGCTTAACTTAGGACGTTGTGAGACTTTGCATCGATATACATTCACATAGAAAAATAAATTTATTTGTTAGAGCACGTGAGCAAATTTTTTTTAAAAAAATCATTACATTCTAAGTGGCCACATTTAAAACTAAATACGAGAACCAAGAATATTTTGTAATTACGATTGTGAATACAAGTTTGGAAGATTAAGTTTAAAGTCTGCTTGCTTGAGTAGACCAGATAATTGCAGTATCGGGTTAGCTAGGCTGAGATTCAAACCCATACTGGACTGGGAACTTTGCAGAGATAATAGTTTCCACGGCCAAAGAACTGCATTCTTAACTCGGGCCAGGTATTTAACAAAATATGTTGTTTGGGTCATAAGTGAGCTCAGGGAGGA
This sequence comes from Petromus typicus, assembly GCA_004026965.1. Classification (NCBI taxonomy): domain Eukaryota; kingdom Metazoa; phylum Chordata; class Mammalia; order Rodentia; family Petromuridae; genus Petromus; species Petromus typicus. The sequence goes on along the minus strand of PVIR01003068.1, from coordinate 19,189 downwards.
GGGAGAGTGGGTGGGAAGAAAAACACAGCCGATGACTGTGCAAAGCTCATTACCATTGTAGGAAAAACACCACCAAACCACAAGTGCGTCCACAACACTGTCTTTGGCCTCTGAAGATCCAGTACGTTTTTTAGTTGTCATCTCAGTAATTTATCTGAATGTTTCATAATCTTCCCTACAGGAGACTCAGAGAGCCCCACACGAGGTATTTCACTTGTCTTCACAGCAGACTGAGGCTGAGAGTAGCTCGGCTGAACTTCGGGGAAGCTGTCCACACCAATGCTAGCCAATATATATATAATAGATATATAGAATATATATTCAATATATATATTCTATATATCTATTATATATTCAATATATATATTGAATATATATAGAAACACTTCTAGTAGCTACCTCTGGAAAGAAGAGAATGCAACAGGTGAAATTAATTGGAATATTTCATTTAATCAATGTATCTAAAGTACTGTTTCAATACGTGATGAATATAGAAAATTACATTCATTTGCTTGCCCTGTGTTGGAACTCGAGTGTGTATTTTATGCTGATGACACATGTCCCCTTTAATGCTCAGTGGTCATGGGATAAGACAAGACAGTCAAGGAAAAGATGGTGGCCCCTGAATCCTCATTCTGGGCCCTGTCACAGGCTGAGATGACAGGAACCAGAATGTGTCACTGTCAAGCTCCGAGTCCCCCAAAAGCAGCTTCCTGTCACTCCTAGTGCAGTAGCTAAAGTCGCTGGTGAAGCTGTAGATGGTGCGGCCCCTTCCTTGAAGATTTCATTCCCTGCAATTTCCCCCTCATCCCCCTCTTGCCCTAGACTTTGGCTTTGCTGAATAAGTTCCTTCTTTCCTTGGGATTGAGGTACTTCCTGTTTCCTGAGCTTCTGGGGCACCTTCTGGCTTGAGGATGGCATGACTTCAGGTTTTTGCTGTAACGTCGTCTTACGAAGGCCTGTGACCAAATAGTCCCCTCCTTGGTAGCCGCTATCACTTTCTCTGTGATGGTTGCACTAAGTACCAAAAGCACACACATCAGGTTTGTTCACTGCTCGTTTTCTGCACTAGGAAGTGAGCCCCACGATGTCAGGCGCTGCGTTGCACACTCCCAAGCTCCCAGAAGTCGGAGTCCCGTTCAGCGCACGTGGCTGGTGAAGGAGTGAGCGAACGTGTAGTTCCGCAAATGGGAGCAGTCCTGGAGCGCATGCGCGCCACCTGCGGCCTCCAGGACTTCAAGTCCCCGCCCACCTGCCGACTAGCGGTTTTCCTGTTGACAGTTGCTTCAGCTCTTTCTGCTTCCTTATCTAAAAGATGAGTCTGCTTATCTAAAAGAGGGTCTGCTTCATGAAGGTGGTGTTATTCTAAGGATGAAAGGGGACGAAGTGGGCGGAGATTTACTCTTAGAGCTACTACGCAATAAGGTGCCCTGGAAATCTGCTGAGACGACCTGCTAAACAGAGGCCAGAGCGTCTGCTGCTGCCTCCGCGCGTCCCGCAGAGCCGGCCCCGGCCCCGGTGGGCCCCTGCCCCACTTCGCCTCGCTGGCACCGCTGCACTTCTCGAGCACCCTCTGCCCGCGGGGCACAGGCTTTCCTCCGGCCTCTGCCTGGCCCTCATATTCCCTGGGCAGGTTTCTCTGCCTCTTCCTTTGCTCACATGTCAGGTTGTGCCTTGAGCATTGATTATTCCCCGCCCCCACCCCTGATTTCACTTTAACCCGTGTAAATATACACTTTGATGCTAAATTATGCAACCGTAAGTATTTTCATAATTCTTTTCATCATGCAAAACGGAAACGCTGTAACTCCCCATGGCTCCCTCCCCTTTCCTTCCAGGAACCACAGTGATTTCTCTCTGTACCTCATGCAAATGAAATTGTTCGGCGTTTGCCTTTTTTGACTGATTCACTTCACCGCATAATGTTCTCGAAGATTAACCAGGTTGTAGCATCTGCCAGGATTTCCTTCCTTTGTAAGGCTGAATCATACCCTGAAAATCCGGTGTGTATTTTACACTTGCAACACATCCCCCCTTTTAAACGCTCAGTGGCCACGGGACAACACGACTCCAGAGAACCAAGGAAAAGATGGCGGCCCGGTGTGACTGCAGCGGAAAATCACTATGAAAGCCACGTATGGGCAGCACATTTTGCTTATGTGCTCCTCCGTGAGTGGATATTTGAGTTGTTTCCAACTTAAACTGCTGTGAAAAGTGCTGCCAAGAACATGAGTGTAAGCATCTCTTGGAGTCCCTGAGCAATGTCATCCGTGCTTGTGACTTTAGTTGGCATTTCTGGGCCAGGTCTAAATCGACATCTCCAACAGGCTTCTCTCCTGAGTTGCAGGCAAGTCTTTATCTGTGATGGTCTGAGCCATCCCTCTTGGATTCCAATACTGAGACAATTCATTTCCTCCATAGTTCTCAACCTGGCCATACCTTAATAATATTGTATGCAGGATTTGCACCGATATGGCATTGTACATTTTATTTGCATCTGAGCCATAGAGTGTATTGTGCCATAAATACTTCCCTTTCATGCAGCATTTTTTTCTGAATGTAACTTTTTTCTTCCTTGACGTTTTTATGATGAGTCTGACCCTATTTTTTTGTCTTTGTTGGTGGCTGTTAATCTCTAATTCCTCTTTCCTGTCTCTCTCATATTGGGAAAACAATTTAAGAATGTTTAGCCCCTAAGAACTAACAACAGTTTTAAACTTGGTTCTAGCCCGTGCCAGGGGGCAGTCCCCACCCAGCTGACCTTTCTCTTTAGCTACAAACAAAAGCCTGAGACCACCCTAAGTCCTTTGCGTCTCACCAGCGCACGAGCACTTTTCCCACTGGGAGCCCTAGACTGGTGTGCGTATCAAATATATTTTATTCTTATTCACTGGCAAGTGCATTGTGCAAGTGCATTGGACACCTAAATAAATTCCTGAGTGGGCAACTATGTGGGACACGCTGACCAAAAGAGTTTTCAAATACTTTTTAATTTATCCGCAACTATTTCCATCCCTACAGTTGTAAATCTTTCCCAACATGTTTTAGATGCTAGTTGTTCTATAATGTCAGTGGTGGATTTCCTCCAGGCTCCAGTCCTGGATAGCATACTCCAGCGCCGTGGACCAGGATTGCCCCTTTATCAACATTTTGAGTTTCTTGTATGTCAGAACGCTGTGTCCTGAATTCCATCTTTTCTACTTTGGGTTGAATCAATCTTTTCATAACTTTCTAAGAATTATATCTGAGAGGTCACCCTTTCTAGTCTTCCTGTCTGAAAAAAAACATATATGCTACTCTCTTACTTGATTAATAATTTGGTAGAAAACACATTCTATGCTGTCAATCTTCTGCTATCTTATAGCATATAGTATTGCTATCAAGAGTCTAATGCCATTCTGATATGTAATTCTTTTTAGAATCCTATAGTTCTTTTTTGAAAGCTCCTCGAATATTCTGTGTTGTCCATTAGGTTCTGCAATTTCAGAATGTTATGTATGTGTAGATTTATTTTCAACTATTGTTGAAAGGCTCAATAGGCCTTTCCAGTTTGGAGAGTCATGTCCTTTCACTCCAGGAAATTTTCTTGAATTGTTTCTTTGAAAATTTCCTTCCTCTGTTTTCTTTGTTCTTTCTATCTGTTCTATTCAAATACTGAATTTTGTAGACTAGCCTGCCACCTGGCTCCTCTTTTGTTTCTATGTTTTTAATCTCTTTGTTTTGCTTTCTGGGAGAGTTTCTTTCAACTTTATAATAAAAACTTTAAGTGAAGCTTTAGTCTATGCTATTTTTGATATCTGAGCATTCTTTTTTGCCCTTTGCTACTGTTTAGTAGTCAAAATTTACAGTAAAACCAGATGATTTAGAGTATCCAGTTCTTGGTTAATAACTGTAATACTTTATGTTCATTATCTTTAACTCTTAGAAAGCACAGGATAACAGTGAAAAATGTGGTGAATGTTTAATTTTTTAAATTTGCAGTAAAAGACACACTGCCATGAATCTCCTTTAAAACACCTCTTACTTCAAACACACTTTTCTGACTATCCTTGTTACTTTCTGAACCAGTTCTGGAAGTCTTTTTTTTTTTTTTTTTTTCATGTTTTTACTTGTACCATCGCTATTCTAAATCTCGGAAAATACTCATCTGTCATGGTCTCTGACTTTAAGAGCCAGAAATCATATTGTGCAGTAAATAACGTGGCCAAAGACATGCTCATATTTTTATGACCTTCTTTTCTGCTGGACTTCACTCAACTGTTAGTCTCTGTGTTTTTGAACACACAGAGACTTTGAGAAAGAGGACTTCTAGAATTGCTCCTGTAAGTGGCAAAAATAATAAACTGAGTTTATTCAAACTGTGTGTGTGGGGGGAATATTTTGAGAGCAATTACTGGCAATGTGTCTTTTACTGTAACACATTTTTAAAATAAAAATTTAACTATATTTCGATCACATGTCATAATTAATAATAGTTTTTAATCCCCCTCCTGCCCAGTCTTTATTCTTTCTGGTTGCTTTTTTATATTAGCTTGTTTTGGCCTTTGTCTTCCTTACTAATATAATCCAGTAACTGTCTAGAAATCCCTGACTATGTGTGTGCCTTTATCTCGGACAGTGGCCCTAAAAAGATTGGAAGCTTGATTGGGATGGTCAGGCCTGTCAGTTGCGGGACTCACTGACAGGAAGTGTTAACTATGGACGGAAGTGAGGAGAGAGGGCCAGGGCTCTAAGCACCTATTATAGGCTTTCAGGAAGTTGCTTCTCGGCCTTGCCAATGGCTAGTGAAGACTACCACTTTCTTAGGACTAACAGGTCAGTTACAACTGAGCTATAATTCTTCCAGCTTCTAGAATCGAGTTGTTGCTATTTCCTCTTTCATTATCTATTGATTGTGAACTTGTGCCTTTAAATATTCACCCAGTACAGTTTTAGTGGATGTTCAGGAGAAATGGAAACAGCCATGTGTGTAGCCTGGGGTTTCTTATAGGAGTGTGAGCATGGACACCTTTTACTACACCATTGCTATTTGTCAGCTTGGTTTCTGTCCATTCTCTGTTCCAGCCACATTTCAGTGTCTTGATGGTACCAGGCTCTCCTTTGCCGCATCTATCGACGCTGACCCCTCTGGGGAAAGCCTGGCTGTCTTGGTGGATCTGCTGGGTCTTGTGCAGGTGTGGTGCTCAAGGAAGTCATCTCTGATGCTTACAATTTGGTGTAACTTTTCTGCTACTGAGACCCACAGTACTCGGTCCTTTCTCCATTTTAAAATGAGTGAAATGTATTGTAAATGGCAGTTTCCACATCATTTTCCACCACTGAGTCTGTGAGCTGTGTGCAGGAAGAGGCTGTGAGCATGCATAATTTCAGGTACTGGTGACTGTGCTCTCTCTCCGCAGAGTTCAGGACACACGAGGGCTCACTATGTGTTTGATAAGCAGACAAAGGAAAAGCAGTGAATTTGCTTGCTAATGAAAGAAAACAGGGACAGAATTGAAATTTATTTCTAATTTACAGATGAGGACATAGGGCATTGGTGATACCATACAGGTTGTGAATGAAGATAGTCGAATTCAGAATCGATCATCTTATGTCACCAACCTTGTTTCCCCTTTCACTATTTAATACAGGATCTCCAGCTCCTTGGCCATGACTTGCCCAGGTGAGGAGGTGAGCAGGGGAGGAGGACAAGCTGCATCTCCATTTGTTGCTGCTCTTCGAGCTCCCTTCCGCAGAGGCATTCATCTCAAGGGAGCTGCAGCCCTACTGTGAGCTGCACAGAGGAGGGATCTAGGTTTAGGCTTCTTCTGAGAATCTAACCCCTACCACCCTCCCTCACCTCTGCAGCCCTGATGTCCTCGGTGCTCTGAGGCATCTCCTGGGTTTCCTCTCCATCGCACTTCCACTGCACAACTACCATAACAGTCCTTTATCTTTCTGCTCTTCCAGACTCTGCCCAAGGTGACTGGCGTACAGTGTCCTTTGAAAATGCTCCTCACGTAATTTTGTATGACATCTTTCTGGATGGAGAGTATTGGTTAAATATTAATTATGACCATGCTGCATCTTATTAATGCTTTACTGACATTCATACAGTACTTTTCATTTTTCCACAGAGGTGAGGGTGGCTGTACAATGGCGATTGAATACCAACTTTACAACTTAATTGACTGTGGCCATTTATCAAACTGGATTGGTTTGTTCCATTTTGTCTTTTGTTTAGAAAATTGAAAAGCCTACAGAAAGTTGACTAATAACAATGGGTAGATATATTATTCTTCCCTGGATTTCACTTATTTTTAACATTTTGTTACATTTTCTTCCTTCTCTTCTGGGTGTTCAGACATATTTTTGTTGTTGCATATTTTTGTTGTTGAAATATTTGAAAGCAATTCCTATACTTCACATTTTAACCATAAATACATATCATACTTAGGAAAACTAACTTCAATTCAGTAGTATCAGTTAACACATTGCTGTTTTAGTTTCCTATCATCTCAAGTATATTTTATAATTTTGTGTTTATGTTATCTCACTTCATTTTAGAATCCAGGATTCAATAAAAAATTCATGTATTACTTCTGGTTGTGTTGTCTCTTTAAGTTTTTAAATTTAGAATAATTCTCTTTTTTTCATTCACAGCTTTGAATATTGAATATTTTGAGAAGTTTAGAACAGTAATTCTAGTTTTGGGTTTGTCTGACTGATCATTAAACATTTTTGGCAAGAGTAAGGTGCAGCTCTTACGGATTAAACTCAGGGACCGTATGGTATCAAGTTATCTCGTATTGGTGACGCTACATGTAACTACTTAGGCAAGGAAATGTTGGCCAGTGTCTCAATCGTGAAAGAATTCTGTGGTGTATCCCTCTGTAGGTGATTGTCCTTGGTCGAGGCTGAGTGTCTGTGGTCCTGCTGACCCCAGATTCATAGGTTGGTGTCTCATCCCAATGTGATGAGGGGGGAGCCACTGGAAGGTGAGTAGCTCATGACAATGGATCACGAATAAATCAGTGTTTTTCTAAAGGAGTTTGGAGAAATTTGCTGGCACCATCTATGGAAAACAGGGTCTCCCCTGACACTACATCTCAGTCTGACATTGTCCTCACCATGACATGGCACTCCCCAGTCTGCAGGACCTTAAAAAAAAGTACATGTGTGTAATTTATAAGACAGATTGTTTATGACATTGTTTTTGCAGCTGTTTAAGTGGATTGAGACATGGTCATCTCAATATGCTTTCCTCAGAGCCTCTGTGGCCAGTGGTTTGCTTCAACCATTACATTAGGGTTTGAAAAACTGTGAATTTCCTACAACTACTATAACTTTTACCTGTATCAATCAGCTGAGTAGTTTTAAGGAATCAATTTGAGCTCTTTGGGCTATACAATGAGGCAATAAATGATACTTCACAGGTTGATGGTGGAGCTGGAGGTGATATCTTTGGGTGCCTAGGATGCGACCATAGCTCAAAGAGTGACAGTTTAACCAAGTTTAGTTTTTTAAACAGATACCAATTAGAGTACAGAGAAACCTCTTTTTCAAAGTCAGTTGTATATTTCCAGTATGATACTTTTAATTTATTCCCCCTGAGGTAGGAAAAAGAGCAGTACAGTAGTAGGATTGAACCTATTTGACAATGGCAAATTCTTTGGACCCTCTGTCTTTCTACAAAGAGGACAACAATGACTACCTTCAACACGTACCAAAATAAGAAGACATGACATATAATTAACTACAAAATACATGATTTTTTTCTTATTAGGTCTTTATTCGTACATTACATATACACATCATGATTGCACTCAGTAATGAGAATTTGTACCAGTATATGACACAACTTCTTTCTCATTTTTTTCCCGTAGCTCTACCCACCCCCACCCCCTATATACACAAAATACATGATTTTTTTAAAAAGAAGACTTTGCTGTGACCAGAAGTGTGACTCAGCCTAAAATCTGAATCTCTGTGCTGATCGTGGGCACCCTGTCTTGGCACCTTCCCCACTTCCATGCCTACCACGGTGATGACCATCATGGCTCTTGGAGTGCAGTGGGTTAAACTTGTCCATTCAGAGCCTATTATAAAAGTTTAAGTTACTTCAGTTACCATGTAAAATTACAAATTTCAGATAGGGAATATAGTAATGTGATAATACACTATGATTACTCTATAGTTAATTTTTCTGGCTTGTAAGTACCTAATTAGAACAGACAGAACAACTGTCAAGGTTTTGGAAAAGAACAACTAGGACTTTTTTTGATGGGACAGCGATAGTTCTTCATCTGACTTCTCATAACAGGACTTGTCTGGGCCAGTCAAAGGCATTAGCTTCGGACCACTCATGTGCACGTGCAGAGTTCCACTATGGGGTTGTTTTCTGAATGTTTTGCTAATGGAAGCAACATGATGTACTGAAATTGTGACCTTGATGATGATGACCCTTAGTTTATGACACTTCTGTGGCACACACAAGTAACATACAAGGGGATAATTAAGCAAAATATCTCAGAAATGACGGTAGATGCTTTCTTGTATAAAGTTCCACGGTACAAATTATATAATGGTGAGAAATAGGGATGATTTACCATTGTAACCTTTAAATATGGTTAATTAGAGTTAGGGGATGCTATTAGTTTTAATGCATGCCTTGACCTTTTTAGTTTACTTTCCTCAAAACTGTTCTGAACTAATTTATATCCAAAATCATTGAGAATTTTTAAAAGTTCTTTGTTCTTCTTATAGTCACTCACAAGTAAAGCAATTTGCTCTGGTTGCTAGAACTCTTCAGATGAATGATGGAGAATATAGGACTGGTTATAAAACAGGTAGGCAAATGTAGGCTTTCTTTCTGACAAGCCTGAAGGGTTGTGTCAGCAGATTTCTGTGACAGTGAAAAGGAGAAAGAAAAGAAATGAAGGAAGGGCTGGAGAGGGAGAAGAAAGTGGCATCCATGGTTGATGGGACGAAGTGGAAGAGATGGAGAAGCCTCCATTTACCTGCATCTGAATATGCTGGTTTCTGCGCCTTTCCATAGTCTGTCCTTTCTGATTTCAGTTTCTCTCTGTTAAAAAAATAGGCTCTGTCAATAGCTGGACTGTAAGAGTCAGCAGCAAGAGATCTTGATTCCATGCACCGATTTTACTGATGCAGCACTGAAACAGTGACATAAATTCCTTATGTCCTGGGCTACTTCAGCTCTGGCCATGTTCCAAAGGGATAACATAGGTCCTTAAAATAACTAACTAGAATAAGACTTTTTAAACTGCTAAGAGAATATTAATTACATAAATTTCCACCACTTTAATGATTACACTCTCATTGGATGTCAACCTCTATACTTGGACTAAAGACTAAAATTTTACATTAATATACACATTTTCTTGCTGACTCCATTTTCTGCCTTTCTTAGCTATGTCATTGATATTCTTGTTTCATGAATTTCTTTTCTCTGATGATATCTTTTCATACTGTTTTGGGTCACTGAGTCCACTCTGCTTCTGCTAGTACTTGGATTCCAGTTACACCTTCTATATTACATCTTATTTGAATTGGATTGTTTTCCCGTTAATATCGACTGCTAGCATATTAGCTGATGTTTCTTATATGGAAATATTCATAACATTTTATTTTGAAAGAAAAACATAATTTAGTTTACTATAACTATAAATATCTCAGGTTTCATATAATTTTTACCCATAGATCTTTATCTTAATTGTACATGAATTACTCCTTATTTATATAGGTTTCAGTTACTTTTTTATTGCTGAGACAAAATACCTGGGCCTGTAAGTTAAAGGAAGGTTTATTTGGTTCACAGTGTGTAGAGGATTTAAGCCATAGCTGGCTGGCCCTGAGGCAGGGTGGCATGGCAGAGTGGCATCACAGAGGAGAAGCAGTTCATGGTAGGCAGAAGGCAGCAAGCAACAAGGGACAAGCAGAGATCCTCTTTTTGTCCCTTATTTCTTGTCCAGGTTACCCATTCTTAGGGTGGAGGGCACTCACACCGAGATGGGGCACTCCAGTCCTACCCAGAACAGTACCTAACCAATCTGTGGACTAATTTAGTCATCACACACCCTGATCCCAGCGTCACATGCTCCAGATCCAGCCACCTCTGAAAAGCCCCATTTGTGACTGCATGGGGCTTCGAGGGGGCATCTAGACACAATATATTGTGTGTGCACCCTTATTACAAAAGCTGGGAGAAGAGAAATTTCACCATTAAGTTTAGAACCAGAATTTTGCAGCTATGAATGTCCCTAGAGGTCATCTAGCTTAAAGTTTGAATTTTATAGATCAGAAAACGGGAGCAGTATACCCCTGCGAAGTCCCAGCTTTCTACCTTAGGATTTGTGGGTTTTAACTTTGAATTTATTAACTGTTCTCAGAAACCCCCACAATTTCGTGGAAACTGGAACATCCTCCACAACTGTGTATTTGGCGGGAGGTTTGCAAGTCGGAGAGTACCATCCATTTCTCCTTGCTGCTGATTGGCTGCAGCCCTGTATCCCCTCTGGGCCTGTTGTGCCACATGTAGCCATTTCCAGTGTTCTCACAGTGTTTTGTTCTTTTTTGAAAAATTGATTTTATTGATGACGAATTGATTTTCAAAGAGGCAAGGATATTCTTTTCTTTCCGTATCAGGGACTGAACTCTGGCTGCGGTGCTTGCAAGGTAGGCATGGTGTCACTGAGTTACATTCTTGGCCCTTGAGGATTGGTTTTGAAGCCCTAAGACCCCTAAGATGACCCCAAATGCTCTGTAGGCATGATGTTAATTTTTTTTCCTTGTACTGTAGTTTCTTGCAGAATTTTCCACTTTCATACACAACCTAGAAAGGGGAGAGATCAATATATAACGGAAGGTTGCTTATTGTTGTTTTTTTCCTGTAATTTTCCAAACATGCAGAAACATACGGATGTATATGTAGTTTTCCAAATAGTTTAATATTAAGCATATTTTTGCCACTTGTCGTGGATTTACTTACATATCAGTACACGTAAATATTTCATTTTAACAAATGGCTGCACAGTACAGCTTGGTATGAATACACTATAATTTATGTAAGCAAGAAATAGCCGTTTGTTAGCCATCAGAAATACTGGGGAGGCGAAACATACATTAACACGCAGACAGTTTGAAACAGCCTGCCTTAGCGTGGACGACAGCACAGCCACTGCGAGGGGGGGGGGAAGTTTAGGATGCTAATGACTGTATTTTCATTTCATTGACTCCTAGAACCTCCCAGTGTTTTGATTGTGCTTCTTTTTCTTCATTCACAACCATTTACAACTTTCTCCCTAACTAATCGGAGGAAGTGGTAAAAGTCAAAACTTTTTCCTGTATGAGGCCACATTGGTGCCGTCTGTAATCCTCTGGCGACGGCGGCCAGGATCCAGCACCCTTGTGTTTCCACTCAGACTGACTTTCCCGCGAACTCCTGGCCCTCTCCGCCTGCACTTGGCCCCACTTCCTGCCTTTTATCAGCAGCAATCTATCCAGACCCTGTAAGGCGCTCAGGGCCGCCAGAACAAATCCGTATTCCGCTCGCGACCTAAGGGAGGCAGGGGCTAGCTTTTTGTTTTAAGATAAAAATCTCTTTAACAAAACACAAACTCCCAAAACTTCCTTTAAATAGCAATGTCACGCCCTGGCAAGCTCTTATTGCTTGCAAAGCCAGATGACTGCCTTGCTAGTTTTTCTATTCAGATGGACTCTGCTGGCCCCAGATCAACACTTCCAGGCCTGGCCCACCGTTCTCCTCTCTCCCGGGGGAGAATGACTTCTGGAGTTCCTGCAGCCCCGCACTTTACTGAAATGACGATGAGGTGCATTCGCGGCCGAACTGTTTGTCCCGGGCTTTCACAGTTCCTCTAAGCTTTTTCAAAGCTCTCTCTTTTTTTTTCTTTGATGTGGGAGAAATTGAAGCCAGAATCTTTTCTGGCGGCTCACTCTTCTTCAGGGGTGTCTGTGCAGAACGGGACACTCTCAGAACCCAAGCACATGTCCATTCTTGCCACCCAGGGTCGGACAGCGGGTTGAGGGGCAGCGCCCAGGTCGTGGCTTCTGGGTTCCAGCCACGGCTTCAGCTTCGGCTCTTGATCTCCAAGGGGCGCCTTTACTCTCCCGGTTTTCACTTCGCGGCTGCGCCTGCGGAGTTAGGGGCACTGAGCACCCTGCGAGGCGGACGGACCGCGCGCCGAGGCCCCGCCCGACTCCGCGGCTGCCCGGGGCCGGGGCCGGGGCGCGTCGGGGCCGCGGTCCTCGCGCGTGGGCGGCGGGCGCGCGGGCGGCCGGGAGGGGGCGCCGCCGGGAGCGAGCCGGCCGCAGGGCGCAGAGCCGCGCGCTCGGAGCGCCGAGCGGGGTCGCGCCGGGGTCCCGCGGCCGGGCCTTCGCTGAGGGGACGGCGGGAGAGGCGGGGCGGCGGCCGGCCCAGCGCCACGGACCCGGGCCGCCGACTCCCGCGCCCGCGCGCTCGCTCCCCGGCCGCGCGGTCGCCGCTCGCCGCCGCCTCCTCCCGCGCCGCCCAGCCGCCCGCGCCGCTGCCGGCTACAAAGGAGCGAAGGCGCCGGCGGCGCGGCGGGTCCTGCGCGGCGGCCCGCACGGCTCGGAGCGCGCCCCGCCGCCCAGGCCGCGCCGCACCGCCCGGCCCCGAGCCCCGCGCGGCGCCTCCGGCCGGGGAGGAGGAGGAGGAGGCGGCCGCGCCGAGGCGCCGCCTCCCGTCCCCGCGCCGCGCGCCCGCGCCGTTGTCTGCGCTGCGCCCTGGACCAGTTTGGGGAAGTTGCCGGGGTCCTGCGCCGCCCAGATGTGCGACCTCATCGAGCCGCAGCCGGCCGAGAAGATCGGCAAGATGAAGAAGTTGCGGAGAACTTTGTCGGAGAGTTTCAGCCGCATCGGTGAGTGGCCGGCCGTCCCTTCGCCCGCGCCCCGGCCCCGGCCGCGGCTGAACCGGGGGCTGCGGTCGATCGGGGGGCGCAGCCCGGGCCGGGAGGGGCCCTCGCCCGAAGGTGGGGCGCCGCGGGCTGCCGCAGCTCCGGTCCGCGTCCTCCCCGCCCGGGCTCAGCCTTCGGCGCCCGGGACGCTCTGGGGACCCCGGGCCCGCGCCCGGGCCGTGCGGCCGCCCTGCTCGCTCCGCTTTCTGCGCGCAGGCTTTGGTGTGGGTGTCTCCTGACTGATTTAGCTTTAGAAACCGGTGAAGTATTGGACTGTGCCCTGGTTTTGACGAACACATCTAACCGAAAGGGAAGTGGGACAGATACCTTGGGACCTTTTGTTCGGTACTTCGGGTCCTGGAAAGCGAGACCAGGCTGTTCAGTCCCGAGGTCCCTGGATCTTCAGCTGCTCGAGACAAATGCCTGTTGTAGTTGCTGAGCGTTTAGGAAGGTCTCCTGAACTTGTTCCACTTGCTAGAGCGTAGGGGCTATTGTCTCAAAGCCAATCAGTTAGCAAAAACCGGCCTAGGAATGGTTAGGATTCTTAAGAGCACATCGTGTCGTAGGCTAAAGAGGTGACAGCAGAGCATGTGGGATGGGTTGGTTCGATTTTGAGCGTAGAAAACCCACTTGAACCCGGAGATGTAGCTGCCTTCTGCTGCTGTCAAAACTTTCATTAATACGTCTGTGTTCAGCAAGAGAATACTACAACAAAAAATAACAACAAAAATCAACGTGCTCTGAAAACCTTCGAGCCTTTGTTTCACACATAGTCCGGGTTAAAGAAGGTGTAAATAAAAATTAATCATAAACGTGCTAATTCCATAAAACCTTCATGAGTGTTACAGCCCTTCTTCCATGCATTCATTATAAAATATGCAAACTTTCTTCCAGTGAGAAAAATCAAATCAAAATTTGGTCTTTTTTAATGTTGTTTTTTATTTAAAATTTTGTGTTGGTGTATAGTATCTTTTCCAAAGTGACTGTAAATTTATGTTGGGAAATCAGGATTTAGTTCTGGTTTTATTCATTGCACGTATTGGATATTTTCAATTTCCTCTTTCGGAGTTAGGGACTCTGGGGCGTCCCTACATTCAGATGAAATTGGGGGCCAAGAGAAAGGCGAGAGAGCAAGGTGTTGAGTCATGTGCAGTGTTAACAGGGACATTTGAGCCCTGACCTCAACCTTCAGAGATGGGTTCTGCAGTCCATTAAGCGCTGTTCTTGAGCACATTAACTGTGTATTTACTAATGGTGATGACTCTGTTGGAACCCCTCCCATTTTGTGTTAAATAATTCATTGCAGTTGAGTCTGAGTAAGAAATCAAGAGCATTAATATGAGAGGTCTTCATTTTTAAATGATTTCAAACTTTTGATTGACTGTCAGTAAAATTTGGATTAACTGCAATGCTGGTATTACAGTTAATTGGATTTTCTAGCTTCCTGAGATTTAGTGATGTGAACCTCCTTTTGAGCCAAGTTCTTGTTAAAAATGCCTTCTAAGATCTAGTGGATTTCATATCCTCCCTTTAGGAAATGGTACAGTGCAGTGAGCATAATTGACTTTTTTTTTTTGTATTGGAGAAAGTCTGTGATTCTGAATAGCAGATTTCATGGTAGGTAAAATAATGTAAGAGGAGTTACTGAAGTTTTAAGCCCAAGAATGTTCATTAGAAATAGCATTACAGAAAAATCCTTGTTACTTATTTTCTTGGTTTGTTTTTGCAAAATCCAAAGCACTGAATTTATTTTGATTAAGGATATGAAAGTGTGAGAAGGTATTGAGTTGAAGTTTTTCTAAGGGTTGATATTGATGTAGCATGTAAGCTAGGAGTGTGGGCTGTTGTCAGACAGATCGGACATTTCTAGGTGTTGCCACTCTTTAGCTGAGTGACCTTGGACGGGTCCCTCAGGTTCTCTGAGCATCAATTCTCATGTTTGCCTTAGTTAATGAAGTAATGTGCATGATGTCCGGTGTGGTATGTGAAGAAGATTCAACAAATGTTTGCAATATGTTGTCATTATATTAGGGATTATATCCCACTGGTATCAATGATCATATAGGTAGGAAGTAAGAGCAAGGGGCAAAGTGGCCCTTGACTTTGTAGTAGCCAGCTGAAAACCGGATGGTTTTAGAGTTCAGAAGTCATAGGTTTGAGCTCTGTTTTCCCTGTGTGTCTAGGGCAACTGGTAATAATTCCCTAAACTCCAGAATTCTCATCTGTAAAATATTCATGTAGTTGTTGTAAAGATTAAATGAGACAGAATACCTGAAATATCTGATGCAATACCTATCACGTGGTGAAAATCAATACTGGAGGCTGTTGTTATTCCTTGTGCTTTCCCTGTTTATCTCTATTGTCCCTTCTGTCCCTCATTCATGAGATCAAAGAGTGATTTACTCTTGTTGACTAATCCAGCATTGCAATGTGTTTATTCCTTTTAACCAATCTAAAATGATTTTTGTACTGATCATGCTGACTTTATTTTGCTCTCTTTGTGTGATTTGAATGTGTAGCTTGTTATTTCTTAAATTGTGCAATATAGTTGCTTAGCTATAAGAAATTACTAATTATTCGTGCAAAGTGAGAACAGAGTTTGAAAGTACGTGGTGTCCAGGCAGTGTTTATTATTAATAACAGCAGTCCTCAATACAGAAAGTAGAAATGCTGTTTGTTCACCCTTCAGAGATCTTGCAGATTTTGTCACTAGCCACCCCAACCAAATACAGTAGAGCTGAGATTACTGCGTTATGACGGTCTAATAAAACACATTAGCTTTTAAGCCATCGTGTTCTAATTTATGACATCTGCGGGGAATGGCTATAATACGGCCACAGTTCTATCATAAGATGGGTGTAATTGAATTTTAAAGTCAGCTGTCACTTTCAGTAGTATTTATGGTTTTCCACTAAATAGTGGCAGTGGTTCCCAGTTTGGAATTAGTGGTTTCACAGTTTTTTTTTTTTTTTTTTTTTACATCTAGGCCAACAGAGATAAATGAGTATTTAATTATTGAATAGTTTAAATATGTTAAAATCCACATCTTTTCCACTTTTGAACAGAGGAGAAAGGCTCTTTGTAAAAACTAGCGTATGACTAGGGTCAAACTGAGATTTCTTCCTATTCATTTGAATGCATTTCTTCACACTTATTGGGATCCAGTCATAGGGAAAGGAAGTTTATATGGTGCGATATTTGAGATGAACACATGTATACTGTTTCTTAAAGGATGCGGCTTGTGAGAGGAATTGGATAGAGGGACGAGGCTGTGATCACACTGAAGTTTTGGGTTCCTTGCCTTGTGCTGGCGCTGTGTAATCCTAGAACCCAGTTGTGCTGCCAGAAAAGAGAAATGTAAAGTAGAAAGGTTCATCACAGAATTTGACTATTTTTTTTTAGAATTTAACAACTGTAACTGTTGCACCATATCTTTTGCCAGTGAAATTTCAAAGGTTTTAATTTGGGCCTGGGCTGTAGCTTAGTGGTAGAGTATGCAAAACCCTAGGTTTGCTCTCCAGCACCACAAAAGAAGAAAAAAAATGAATGTGAAAATTATAAAATGGAATTGATAGCAGTGGCTCTTCCTTAAGACAGAAGGATATGTGATTTTTGCACATCTGGAACTCTGGTGTTACCGCGCAATGTAAGACGCTGTCCTTTTGCTGTCGAGGTAGGACTCACTCTTTACTGAACTGAACACCTTCTGTGTGCTTGATAGTGTGCTGGTGTTCAGATCCACTACCCACGGTGGCTGCTTCCTGTCCGAGAGGATTTTAAAGGAAGACAAACGAATGGGTGTTGACAGTAGAAAGCGACAAAATCAACCTTGCAGGTTAGAGAGACTTGCTGTTGGGAGACTAGTAGGAGCACAACTTTGTCTTGGTAAAGTTATAGGAAGCCTTCTAGAGAAAGCATCTGACAGGATGACTGAATAGATTCTCTGGTCATGTGGTTTAGTGTATACCCTTTTGTCAGTCTAGAATAATGCAGTACACTTGTTATTCCTGATATCCTTGAAGACAGTTGAGACAGTTGTGGTTTTACATTTACATAAATGATTAATGACAACCAAGGAATGTAATCAATAACAAGATGTTGTGGTGCATGTTTAGGTCAGAGAGTATTCATCAGTGACCTGATAAATATCTGGCAAGGACACTTTAATTGGTCTTTGTTGTGCCTATTAACTGCTTTGCAGGGTAGGATTCAATACTTAGAAGAAACCACGTAAGGTGTCAATCCAGCAGTGGAAATCTCACTTCAGTTATGGGCTCCTTGGTCTAGAAGTGTTTTCCCGCGGGTCACCGTGGACTTGCGAGTGCTCTGCAGGGGACGGACTTCAGCTCCTGCTGCTTGTGTCTTAGCTAATATAGCTGCAATTTCTTTTTTATTTCTCCTTCTGTTGCTACCTCCAGTTCCCTATTTCTTTATCCAGGAGGTTGGGGCAATTGACAGGACTTAGGAGCGAGTAGGAACGGCCCAGTCTGGGTGCTCAAGACTCTGGTTTTGTGCTGTCCTCATTCTGCAGCTGGAGGGTCGGGGTTCCAAGTTTGCAATTCCTGAAGAGGGGGTGTCACCTGAAGTTCAGCCTTGTTTAAGAATTCGCGTGGCTACATTTGCAGAACTTTTTTTATAATGTTCAGAGTAGAGAAAGTATCTTTTAAAAGTTGTTCTAGGAATTACACGTTGCTGCTGCCGCTTTGCGTCTTGCCTGGTAGTCCTTTAATATGTGCTCCATTAATTTTTGTTAGTATGAGACTTGTTTACATGGAACTTTGTATTTGAAATCAATGAACCATTCATTTCTTAGTCCATACATTTTTTTTTTTTTAAAGTTAAGGAACTTGTCTGTATTTAAAATAGTCGGGCCAGGGAGTTAGCTCAGTGGTTCCGGCGCCTGTCTTGCAAGCGCAAGGGCCTGGGTTCGATTCCCCGGTAACCACATAACAATACTGGGTGTGGAGACCCACACCTAGCAGCAACCAGTACCACATACCACAGTGCCGGGCGTGGTGGCTCACACCTGTAATCCCAGCACTCGGGAGGCAGAGGCAGGAGGATTGTGATGTGAGTTGGAGGCTGAGCTCAGGGCCAGCCTGAACCACAAAGCGAGACCCTGTCTCAAAAAACCTAAAAAAAAAAAAAAAAAAATAGTCACTGATATTTTGTAAGGGATTCACTAGCCTGTTAATTAAAGGGTATAAGTTGGGTTGAGCGAGTTGGCAGTACATATACTCAAATAGCATTGTCTTTTTCTATGGAGAGCCCTCTAAGTTCAAAGTTAAATTGTACTGAAAATGTACCTGGTAGGAATCATCTAAGGCTTCATACTTTGCCATCAAAATAGTTTTTTTTTTTCAGTTAATGTAAATTATGTCAGATATGGAATAAAACATGCAATTATGAATGCAGAAGTATCTATTTGAGACTAGGACAAAGGACTCTTCTGGGTTTCTATTCAAAATAAGTTGTACTCTAAGAAAAAAAGTAAAAATATCTTTCCCTGGGCAAAAGAGAAAGACTAAGAACTAAATTTTCAGAAATGTTTTGTTTGCCTTAACTTACTACCACAGTTATATACTCTTGATTCTTTTGGAAAAACCAATTTACCTTATGAGGTGGAGAAAATTACCTTCCCAAGATTGTTGAGAGTATGTACCTTACGAACTTTTATATGATAGCTTCATTTTAGGCATATTACTTTTCTCAGTGTTTAATTACCAAAATGGTTTCCTTTTCATTACTTCTATTATAAAATAGCTTTCTAAATAGTAGATACACAAGTCCTGCCAGGCTAGCACTAATATAGAGAGTAAGCACTTATGCATCATGGTTCTCTGAATTTGAAACATTTCTACAAGTAGCAGTTTCAAATAAATTGATATTTTAGGTTAGAGTGTATTCAATTTCTATGAAGCATTGCAATTAACTGCAGGATTTTATGTTTGCTAACCATAAGTGATACTCTTTACCTTTATCAGAACTGATCAAATTCCAGTTCTGAACCTACTTGTATTTCAAATAAATTGAAATGTTTGCTGATCCTACAGAATACTCTGAATTGTTTTCTTTAAAAATACTTTATTATAAATTTTGTTATGTTGAAGTGTTTAAACTACATCTCTTATTTTGCAATGCTTCTTTTACATGCTTAATCTTTTATCAACATACTTCAAGTTTTTGCAATATGATAGTGTCATTTAGGGTGCTATGGCAGAGTGGATATCTTTCTTTGAAAGAACATTGTGAAA
>PVIR01003067.1:0-93475 GCA_004026965.1 Petromus typicus | reverse complement strand
GTGAAGTCTGGTTTTGCGCTGCAGAAACTGCACTTCCTGTTTTGAACTCTCTTCTGTTCCTGAGGAGCGGGTACCTTGGAGGGTTCTCTCGGGGTGCCCTGCTGTGGCACACGAGGGTACAGGATCTGTAGCTCCATGGCGGCAGGGGCTTCGAGGGCAGGAATCCCAGGGCCAGGCCCCATCAGAGAACCGAGCTTCTGCCCAGAGGCTGAGCGCCTGAGACTGGAGGACACACGTCCCCACGCAGTGCCTCGCTCGTGTCCTTCTCTGTATTCTGACCAATCATCGAGTCCATTGGGTCAGCTGGTGCTGAGATAACTCAGATGTGGAGTCCTTCGGCTTCTCTCCTGTTACAGAGCTGTGTGGTCAGTGTGCAGCCCCTAGTTTCCTGGCTCTCGGGCCTTCCCTGGGGGTTGGTGGAGCGCACTGGGCGGGTCTGGGGCTGCAGAAACATGGTCCTGGCTCTCGTGGTCCTACCCCTCCCTCTGCCTCTGTCCTGCCCTCTGCTGCCCGGAGCCGGGACCGGCAGCTTGGCCAGCCAGGCCTTGCTGCCCTGACTTCCTGCCCTGGAGCCGCTGTCTGAGTGCCACACCCCGGAGACCCCTCCGCTCTGCACTGGGGGGCCGGGTCTGCCGCTCAGGACAGGCGGCTCACCGACACAACGGTACAACGTTCCTGCGCTACCGCTCCTACGGCTCCCAACTCCGCACCAGTGCTCCACTTGTAGTTTAGCCTCTGTAAAGGCAAGACTCTGCCTACGTTTTTAATACTTATAGTTTACGAAATGCATTCAGACATGTATTTATGTATACACACAGAATGTGTGTGAGTGTGTGTATGTGTGTGTGTGTGAAAATATTTTATGTCGAGCCTATTCACATTTGCTGTCCAGTACTTTTTTGTACTACTTCACAGCTGTGTGAACTGCAGTTAAAGACAGGTTAAGCTGCAATAAAGAAACAAAACCAGTAAGTGGTAGAACTGAAACATTTAAATTTTCTAATTCATTAATCATTATTAATCAATGGTAATTAATACTTTTGAATGTTTAAACATTTATTAATTGCTAAATTGGTTAAATACTGAAGACAATGAGCCATATGCAGTGTTCTCTGTTTTCTACAATACCTAGTACAAAACCATGAGCAAGAGAGGAATATAATACATATTTCTAACAGTATGTCTGCTTATTAGATCTGCATCATTTGGTGGTGCCTTTATAGATTTCCCAGAAAAAAATTAGTCATAAAGTTCTTGGGTGGATAGAACGCACAACTACGTGGCTGTGGTCACTCGGCCGTTCCAAAGGGGCCTAGACGTGCAGGACAGAGGCGGACATCGCATTCCTGAGGCACCAGCCACGTGTCTCAGCTTGGCTGCAGATCATAATTGGCTCACCTCCTCACTTCCATTTGGACCTTTTCTACCTCAGTCCCCTGCTGAAGCCCCTTTGCTTCTGTGTGCTTTAGGAAACCGGTGGAAGGAGCAGAGTTCATCACAGAACAGCCAGAGAGCAACTCAGCCCTGCTGACGCTGGATGTCAGCACAAGAAGCCCGTCTGCACTCTGACTTCTAGGGTTGTAAGACAGTACTTGTGTGTACTTTAACCTGCTTAGGTTGTGGTAATTTATTATAGCAGCAACAGGAATGTAGTGAAGGGATGATTCTCTCCAGCGATGACCATTTGAAATCCTTCCTTATGAAGAGAGAGCTCTGGGTGGAGTCCCTGGGGCACCCTCTTCCCGTCGGTTGCTCTGTGGTCCTCCAAAAGTTCACCTTCGCTTTTCCTGCACCCACATCACATAGTCAGGTGGGGCCTACTGGCGCTGTGCCCAGGCAGTGAGGTTCAGGCAGTGGGCCACAGCTTCCCTGAGGTGCAGAACCAGAGAGAGGCCAGGGTGTCCTGCAGTCTGCAGGAGCTTCAGACGCCATGCTTGGGGTTCTCCGTCTGTCTGTTGAACATAACAACATGTGAACATCTCTGTGCAGTCAGGTCAGGGCCGTGCACAGCGCCTCGGACAGAGGTAGACATGCGCTGAGCATTTGAGCCAGTTCCTTGTCTTACACAGAACCTTGATCAGAGGGCACAGCATATCCTTCCCTGAGTTCACAAGTCCTCCAAGAAGACAGGACAGATGCAGGACTGTGACAGAACCCCTCTCTCCAGTGTCTATTTCCACCACAATGACAGAAAAGAGACAAGCATTAGATCCCTGTTGCCTACCTGAGATTTGAGTTTTTTTCTATCACATATAAAGGAAAAATATAGAAAGAAATGGGTGGTTTCACCTTTATTTCAATTCTTTAGGTAAAAAGAACAAGAATTTATAGAACATCTTTTATTTCTTTAGAAAAGAAGAATTAATCAACCCTTGTGTTACAGCTCAATGCTTCAAGATATTTCTGCTTCCAGCCCTAATTTTTGAAGGCTAATACTCTGATTTCAAGATGACAAGGATTTAATCAAGAAGGGTTTTCTCAGTGGGCTCCTTGTGCACAGATCGGTGTAATGAGCTGTGTGCCACAAATGACTGACCTTGGCTCCAAGAAGCCCGCACGTGTCTTCATGCAATTCCTGTAAAAATGGAGCTGGTTTTGCAGACGTCCAGACCACCCCTTAGCTCACTCTCTTCGACCCAAACCCAGCTCCTCCAGGGAGGCAGAGACATGATGAATTCTCACACAGCACTGTAGACACCGCACAAATAATGCCTATTTCCAACAAAGATAGTGGCATTGTGAATTAGTTTTCAAGGGTTTACTCACTTTTTTGTCAGTCAAAATCCACGTCAGCCAGAAATTTTCGCCCAGATAATTTGACTGTGTGGGAATATGAGCATGGCTTGTTCACTTCTTTGTTATTTTCTGACCTTATAAGTTTATTGCATTTTTTATCACTAGTTATGTTGTTAAGTTTTCTGTAAATTTAACCTGGATATCAGAATTCTTCTTTATAAAACATAAATACAGTTAGTTTTTGAAGATGCAAGATTTATTGCTTTTATCTACCCGGAAGGCTGATAAGAATGAATGAAATGCCAGATGAGAAAGGCATATGAGAACTATGAAGCATAATTACTGGTAGGAGTGGCTGCAG
Organism: Petromus typicus; assembly: GCA_004026965.1. NCBI lineage: Eukaryota > Metazoa > Chordata > Mammalia > Rodentia > Petromuridae > Petromus > Petromus typicus. The sequence continues at coordinate 90,378 of PVIR01003067.1, read as the reverse complement.
GGCTGTGTCTTTGATGTGGCCGAAAGGCGATGCACATGGTTGCACGGACAATGGGGCTTTTGCCAGCGGACAGAGGTGAGTCCCGAGATCACAGTCAGTGCGTGGAGAGGCAGAGATGGCCTCGTCGGACCTGTTCTTCCTGCGTCCTCTCAGGGTCCTGATCATGGATGCTCGCCTGGCCTGGAGCTCTCCGCCTGGGTTCTACTCTCTTCTGCTGGCTAGGTATCCATACATATCCCTGAATGCATGAATAGGTGCAAGGCTGAGAGGCAGAAATCATATATGAGATCAGACAATAAAAGCTGAAGAAATAAACAATGCTTGGCCCATTCTGCTTGCTCTGTCTTATCTAAGGCGCTTGGTGAAATAATGTCCCTAAGATTTTGAAATAAGTATGCTGAAATAAGTGTGGTAGATATTAACCCCAAGTAGACAGACTGACTTTCTTTGAACTCCAGATGGTTCAGAAACCAGGCAGCACTGTTCTGGCGGAGGAGACAGGCGAAGGAAACTGCAGGCAGACGTGGAGCATCCAGCACATCCCAGCTCCAGGACTGAGGGAGGGCGGAGCAGGTCCGGTTCTATTTATCAGGAAGATCCAAGTCCGGTGAGCAGCACTCCTGGGACTTCTCCTCCGCCTGCCCTCTGGTTAGAAGTTTATGTGGCTGCACAGAACAGCACCAGAAAGAAGAGTGGCAATGGCTGAGCTCCTGACATCCCAGGGCAGAGCTCAGGCCCAGATGCAGGCAGGACAGCCTCTCCTGCGTGTCCCGAGATGTCCTCGGCTCCGGCTCACACTGCAGGAGGTGGTTGCAGGGAGTCCTTAGACAGAGGTGGACACGCTCTGCCTCAAGCCCTCTTCCCAGGCGTCGCTCACCTGTGCTGCTGTGGTAAAGAAGCCAATTTGGAGCTGCCTCTGGGCTGATTTTGCATCACGTGCCACAGCCATTTCACACAGACATTCCCTCGATGAGGAATATTTTGAACTCAAGTCTTTCTACTGCCATCAGTACTCTGAGAGAAAGGAGACACTTTTCTGAAACTTTCCTTAACCATTCTCCAGGTTTCCCTCCCTCAGGCTGACCAAGCCACAGCGGTCCTGTGCGCCCTGCCCTTACAGCACTCTCCCCATAGTTCTGGCTTCTGCTTTTTCTGTTGACTCACATGAACGTGGTCCACGCTGAGATCGCTGTACACTACTGAAATAATCAGATTATGATCCCACATTCATCTTCTTTGACTTCTGACCAAAGACCTGCTGCTTAAATTTAGAATCTTTTCAGTTCTTATAAAATTTTTCCATGCTGTTTAGTATAGGTCAGTGGTTCTCCAGTGGGGCTGGATGTCGCATTTATTTGTATAATTCTTGAAATGAAAGTGCTGATTCTACAGCCTGGTTTTCCCTGGCAGAGAATCTCAGACAGCAGCCCGGGATCATGTAACTGCTGAACCCACAGCTTATTTTCTTGTGTACCCTCCATTACAGCCGTGGTCCTGTGGATGGAGTTTATGTCCAAACATGACTCTACCTGCCAAAAACTCCCTCAGCTCATGCCCACCCTGCCACCCTGCTCTCTTCCAGGCTCAGAGGATGAGCCGCCGCCTAGTTCCAGTCTCACTTAGTGACCTCCTCTATGTCTCAGATAGTTTTGTTTGCTTGTTTGTTTGCTTGTTTGTTTGATTTTTTTGAGACAAGGTCTTGCTTCTGTATCTCAGGCTGGCCCTGAGCTCAGCCTCAAACTCACAGCAATCTTTCTGCCTCTGCCTCCTGAGTGCTGGAATTACAGGCATGAGCCACCATGCCTGGCACTGTGGTATGTGGTACTGACTGCCGCTGTGTGTGAGTCTCCATGCTCAGCATTGTTGTATGTGGTTACCGAGGATGAACCTGGGCCCTTGCATTTGCAAGACAGGGGCCAAAAACACTGAGCTAAATCCCCAGCCCCTGTCTCAGATAGATTTTAAAATATTAATTCTTTTATTTAGAGCTCGCTTCAGTCAATATGTATCTTATACCAATAAAGGTACAGAGAATTTTCCAATTTTATAAAGTGATTACTGCACCACAGTGTGATATATATTAATCAGATTTTTCTTACTAATTAGCATTCTAAAGAGATATAACATAAAGTAATGTACTTTAAATGTAAACGTAAATACTGTTACTTTGAGAAGAAGAAATTCTAGCAAAAACATCAAAGAAAGCATCCTCATGGAAACCAAGTGACACAGCAGGACTTTGCAGAAGCGCTGACATTCACAAAGCAGCTCTGACTGAGTCTGTCCTCATCTGGGCTCCCCATGCAGCCTTTTCCTTTGAAGTGAGAACCGTGATCCTTTCCTTCCAAACAGGTGACGCCTAACGACATGCCCTCTTAGCATAGTCTGGAATATCATACTTCCTACCAACGCATTGCTGACCAGAAAATTACTTAGTATTTCCTCTGTGTCGAATCAGAATTATAAGCATAGAGATGAAAAATGAAGCAATTGCTATAGCAGTTAAACTAATTATCTTTTTCTTTATAAATATAAAGTCACTTGTTTATAGATAAATTACTGGATAAGATGATTATAACCTTTATGTGTTCTTGTCCCACAAATACTCATCAGAAGTACAGGTGATTACATAGTACATTAAAAGTGTAAAATTAGTGAGCATTTTTGGAAATCATAATGTAGAATCAATATAAGAAAGAACTTTCAGCAGTTAATTTATTAAATCAAGGAGTCACTACTGATTGCTCTTTTTAAAATTCAAATCCTTATCGGTACATTATATATACACATCATCATCACATTCAACATTGAGAGATTGCAGCATATATGACAAGATTTGATTCTCATTTTCCCCTTCCCCTACCCACCCTACAACACTCCACCCCCATATATATAACTTTTCTTTCTGTTTTATTACTATCACATTATTTTCCCCTTGTTATTTACTCCTACACCCTATATCCTTTTAAATATTTATTATTTCACAATACCTACTCTATATACTAGAACTCATTTACATCTTCATTTTAAGATTAAAAACCAGAAATCAGTTGAGGCACTACTCCTCAAAGCTGATATCAAGAACTGGGTCCAGACACCAGCCATGGGAACCCTGAAGATGCAGGCTTCCACCCAGGACCTCAGGCCAGTGAAGAGTCAGCGCTCAGGGAGAAAACCACCCGACCGCTGTGTATGACGCCAGTGGAGCTCTGAGGTCACTTTGAACCTCTGCCCCAGAGTCCGAAGGCCCCACCTCTGGCTGGAGCTTCAGAACCTGGGCAGAGCACTGGCCCAGCAAAGGCAAAGCCCTGGGCTGGATCGGAGGATGTGGTGAAGTAATTAATAATAATAACAATAATAATAACATAACCAGTGTCATCAGCCCAGAGAATCCCCATGCTCCCTGAGCTTTGTCCTTGTCTCCACCCCTGGGTGTCAAGTTGGGTGTGGAAGTCACACAATTCTGCTTCTCGTCCCCTTGGACTTTCTTCCATCAAAGAAAAGTCATCACAATCTCATTTTTCCTTCAAAAATGTCACACATTTCCATAACTAATACAGAAGTCTACATCTAGAACTCTAGCAGGAAAAGAGTCTTTAAATGTAATTGAATTCCCAACCTCGCCAGTTAGTGAGGTAAATTAACATCAAGATAACCAGTCCCGAACATCTAGTACAGAACACCTAGAAGAACAAAGGTAACCTTTGAAACTGCTCATGGTGTCTTCTAATCAGGCCATTTGATCGACCAATCCGCAAGTCATGCTTGTGCACTTGAGTTGTGTCGCGTGACTGTTATTCAGCAGTATTGCTCAAATGTGGTGAAGAACAAGAAATTTAAATATGATTTTGTGCTCTCTACTGAAACTCTAGCTAAAAATTTCCTCTTTCAACAGTCAGAGCCAAGAACAATCACAGTGACACTCTAACGTGATAAACTACAGAAACAACTTCACCACTGAGAAAACCTGTTAATTACATGTGGATATACAATTTCATTACTAAATTATGTGTGGTCTGCTTTTTACTGCAAAATTATACTAAAGCAAAAATACTTTGATAGAAGTCCAAAAAATTTATAGTCTAATGATAATTTTAACACTGTAAAAGCCTAACTTTTAATAAACATAATAAACAAAAGAAAAATATTAAAGGCCATGGTACTCAAATGACTATGAAGTTTCCGAAAGAAAAAGAACAAGAACTATCATAGAATACAGCTTTTAACTGAAAGCTTCTTTGTGATTCTAATGTTTACTTTTAATTACCAATTAGACTTGGAAATTGTGGGCTTGAATACGAAATTCTGGGGCAGAGTGATCTCAGTTGAACTGTCTCATTGAGCAAGTGGTAAAAACTGGAATAAATCTTTGAACCATGTAAAATACACATAAGCCACAGAGATATAATTTTACCAGGATCTCTAAAAGCAAATAAATTAGATTGTGTCAATGTAAGTTGAATTTAATAAAGCAAGCATTTACTTCTGGGGCTAGTCTGATCAGAATAAATGCTTCTAATATTTACATTCTGCAATTACCACTGGAATCCAATTTTCTATAAATAGTATACTTGCATTTGATGGATTATGTCCTCAAATTTAAAAATAATACAAAATGACACAACTAGCCATATAATAAACACCTTCTTTAAAACTGAAAAAGTTTAGGGTTATTGCTCTTGACACAATAGTTTGAATTTAAAGTAACTATCATATTTGATATTGCAGTGTTATACCTTTGGTCATTATTTTAAATGTACACTTGAGTCTGTTTATTTTATGTGCTGTGTTTACATAAGGAGAGGCAAATTCGGTTAGTGTCACCAGGAAGATACTCCAGTTGCTGAGGAGATGAAAATCTCTTCAAGGAATTATTTGCATAGGAGTCTAAGAAAATGGGGTGTGAGTATTGTGAGAGGAAGAATCAAAAGCATAGTGCCATGATACTAGCGGACTGTATTTTATAACTCAGTAAAAAAAAAGACGACCCAGACGTAACTTTTCCACTTATCAGTGTTACTTAAACTTACTATAAATTGACTTAGCACATGAGGCCGCATTAGTGGAAACAAATAGTAGCTGCAGTAGGAGCTATGCCAACTTTGTGTTTTAAACACAGTCAAACCAGTGACGGACTTTAATCCTCCTAGCTGAGCTCAAGGAAATATAATATGCATACTCCATGGTATTTTTCTAAAATTTCTGTAATTGATACAATAATTATAAAACAATATTTAAAAATATTAAAGATGGGTAAGAGTAGTTTTGGAAAGGAACAATAAAATATTACACGAATTTACTTTAACATTTTCCCTTAACAAACCTATAATTTGAGTAGGTATCAAGCTGAATAATCCTAAAGTTCAGGGGCCCAGAGTAAATATTCCCAGTCCAAAAAGAAGAAATAGCAGACAAAGAAGAATCTGCCAAAGATCATAGCCCCTCAGGGCCGCTGTAGGTACTGCAGCTCCGTGGCAGGCTCTCGGGGCACACACTGCTGAGACGTGAGCTGCTGTGGGTTGGGAGCCCTGGCTCCATCCCGTGGCCTTGCTTGTGTGAACCCACGTGGCCCCTCTCGGGCCAGCTCCTCTCAGTGGATATCCGCAGTCTTGATATCCCCAACATCCTTGGGCCTCCACGCTGACTGGCTTGGTTTCCACAGCACCACACATCACCCCAGTCACTTCCCTTGAAGTCTGGATAGAAGCCTCTCTGACCCCACTGTGCTCGTATTTTGCATGCCTGAAAATCCAGGGTCATTGGATGATGCCAGCATTTCCTTCTGGTTTACTCAGTAGCTGGGCCCTCTTAGGTAGTGGCTGCAGGGCTTTCCAGCTGCATAGATGGCTGAGCAAGGTGAAATGAACTCCAGGAGACGGATTCCATAGAAGATCCTTGTGAAGCAGGAATCCAGGTTCTCTCATTTTAAAAGAAGGTTTTAGCTCTGGGTTCACTGAGCTTTGCTGGATGAAGTCTTGCAAACTCATGGGATGCGCATGAGGAGCGTTACTCTTTGTTTCCCACAAAGTACTTCTTATTCTCTTCAGAGGTGCTGCTTTCTCCACAGCCTGTCTTCTCTGGCCCCAGTGTCCACACACAATTGCTCCTGGACCATCATTTAAGGTTTTCTAATTTTCCTACTCTTATTTTTGCCCCAGTTCTCACTCATTTCAAGTCTGGCTTTCTGCAGCTAGTTCATATTCATGACCCAGCCTGAACTCTAGGCTTCTTGGAAATTTATTCACCTTATCAATTAGTCCAGGGAAATTAATCTCAGCCTCCTGCAGACTCTCAGAATATTTGCATAATGTAGACACATTCTTTTTCACTTTATCACATATATAGCTTTCAGTTAGAATCCATTATGTCCTCATTTCCAACAGAAACTTATTAAGCTGAGCCATCACTTCCTATGCATTGTGGTCTTCTGCACTTTGACCAGAAACACCTACCAAACTCCAATTAGAGCCTCCTTGGGATGTTTTATTCTGCGTCAACAAATCTAAAATTCTTCCCACAAAACCATTTCCAAGGGCCTCTAAACTACACGTACAATTATCACCCTGAACAATCGGTGACAGTCTCACTCTAGATACATTAGTTAGCTTCCCTATTGCTAGAACACGGTAACCAACACCTGCAGCTGACAGGAGGAGAGCTTTCACTTAGTTCATGGTTTGGGGGAATTCGGCCCATCTGTGTCCACCTCCAGGGCAGAACACTATGGTACAAGGGCACATTGGAGCATTGGAGCACAGCCAGGCAGCAGAGCCAGAGAACAGCCCCAGAGCAGAGGGTGAGGCCCAGACACAGACTCTGACCATTCCTGCAGGGTCCATGCAGGCACATGCAGAAGCCTGCTTCCTGATCCTCACTCTGACAATTATGGTGGACTGTCACAGTGACCTTGCACCTATATGTTATTATTGCTTAAATCTACCAGTGACTAAAAGCACAGTCAACGTAAACACTGATTGCATAACATTAAACCAACTTTTTATTTGGTTGATTTAAAATTAATTTCTCTAATTAACAAGGATTTTACTAAAAACTTACACCTCAAATTATTTGGTGAAATGTCTTTAAAACACAAGGCTTGGTAGAAAATAAAATGTGTCTTATGCATTCTTGGGTTGATGTAAAAAGTCACACTTTCATGAACATAGTGACAGGACTATCTGTGTGGAAAATGCAAAAGAGTTAATTAAAACATCCTCAAAAATAATAAGTAACTGAAGGATGGTTGCATGATACAAGATTGAGATACGAAAGCCAGGCATGTTCCAAAGCACTACCAATAAAAAATGAAATTCAAAGTTAAAGACACAAATGTTATCTATTTTGATACCTTAATATATGAAATAGTTGCTGATAAATACAGTATAATACAATACAATATAATAAAATACATATAATACCTATGTAATAAAAATTATAACATTTTGGCACATTCCAACAAGAATGGATAAGTTATTCCATATTCCTGAAAGGCACTCCTCAATAACGTCAAGCCATATGCTTTCCCACTTTATAACAGGTTCCATACACTCTGAATGACAATTCACAAGGCATTTCATGAATAGTGGGAAAATGTTTCTATAATTTATATTGACCAGCAAAAGTGCCAGGATTGATAAAATATTTTAAATATTTATTTGCTCAGTTCTTTGTATTTTATGGTTTGGAAAGAGTTTTGTTTTGTTGTTCAAAGTGTCCTTGAACCCATCACATGGCCCAGTCTGGTCTCAGGCTCGCTCCTGCTTCGGCTCCCGAGTGCTGGGGTATCAGCATGCACCACCACACCCAACTATAAAACAGTTTTAAGAGCAGTTGGATTCCTGGCCTTACTTGAAGACCCACCATCTGGCTAATGTAGTTAAGACAGTTGGTGTTGGTAAAAGAAAAGATAAAACTATCAGTGGACAGAACTGAGTCCCAGACAGGCCCCTGCAGTCTGACGGCTCTTTTTCTCCAAGCTCAGTGACTTTCCTCTGAGCTGTGGTCACATCCTCATCCACTGGATTTGACAGAAGTGCATCAGCTGCACAACAGAGCAGGTCAGAGCCTCAACATGCTGCCACCTGCCTGACTCCAGGTGGAAAAATGTGAATTTAGCCCCAAACTTTACACACTTCATAACACTCACTGATGATTACCCTACATCAGGAATGCAAAACCAGAAGATAACGTAAGGGAAAACTTAGCTGACTTTAGGTGTCTCACCCACTTTGTAGAAACAACTCCAAAGTCACAGTCCCTAAGAGAAGCAATTCTGAAGCTGGACTTTGTTAGAAATCAAGTGTTTACCATGCGAAAGAAAATGGCCACTGAATAAATCCCAAGAAACTGGCTAGAAATATACAATTACAAGAGGCACATGTGACAAAGGAGACTATATGCTCTATTGCATTCTTGCTGGTATTGTTTGAGAGAGTAAATGCATGACAGACAAAAAAGATGCAGTATTTTCACCTATTTGTCTGTATTACATTTTCTCTTGCAGCATAAACTGTACTTTATGTCAAGTATTTAGAAGAGAAATTAAAGGTTGGGAAATACTGAACGCTGATCCTGTGTTCCTCTCTTATTTTCATTTAAATTTTAATTAAAGATTTAGGTGTTCAAATATATTGTCAAATAAATGTGTGAAAAGTACAGGATACTACAAGCAATATAGTGTATACATGAGTATATCTGATATTAACAACTAAGCATGTGCTGATCTCTTCCTCAGGGTTAGAGTATTACGACACTAACAGATGTCCTTGTGCTGTACCTGCCTTGTGGGTTTCTCTTTCTTTAATCCCTAAGGAAGTGAGATCAGGGTATCAATTACAGCTGCCTCTGATTCAAGGCAGTTCTGCTCACAGTGACCAAAAATGTAAACGATCAAAGTGTCCAGCCTCTGGTGCAAGTTCACACAGCACGTGATTAATCTACACAGTGGATCATGTGCAGCCGTAGGCAGGAAGTTATTCCTTTCATTCATGACAAAATCAAAGGCCGTAGCCATCTTTGCTCCAGTTCTTTAGGGTTACTTACACCCATGACAATGACATTGCTGTCCTACGTAAACTGACATCCAACACTTTCCATTGCTATTTGCTGCCTCTCAGATTGCTGTTTTTCTCTCTTTTTGAGTTAGTGAACACTAAAGTTTTAGTTTCACTTGTCTCATGTGTTTGTCTTATGTTGCCAGGTTACTCTTCAAAAGGTCTAGTTTGTACACATTTTCTTCAACTTGTTAGGACGCTTATCTTCCTGGCTCCAGGAAGCTTCCTCACAGACAGCTTTGTCAGAGCTCCATCAGCCCATCCCTCTGCTGCCATGAGGCGTCCTTGCTTGTGCTGACCACCATCGATGACGGAATGCTGTATTCGCTCGACCATCAGATGCACTCCGGAGAGCAGGGGTGGAGAGCAGGGATCTATCATATTCACAGAGGCACCTCCCCTTTCCTCCGTCCTCCTCCACTCCCCACTGTCCAACCAGTGCCCTCTGGCCTGGAAACTACTTTAGTGATCGGTTTAGTGCAGATGGCAAGGCCGCGACTTTGTTTAAAAGAGTGCTGCATCCTATGTCCCTACAGGGCCTTTCCCAAACATGCAGACTTGTGCAATAAGATTTTGCTTACCATATGCTTTACAATGTTCGTTTCGCTTGTCCTTTCCTCCATGATTTCTGGTGGAAATTTTATGAGTTTTCAAATTTTTATCTTACCTCAAGCAAATTAGTTTCTTTCTGTTTTGAGTGATGTTTTAAGTTCCATCACTATATCATAAAAATCTAGGTATAAATTTCCTTGAGCTTATGGTTTTTTAATAAATTTTTGAATTTGTAAGTTTAAGACTTTCTGAAAACATGGTAAGTTTTCACTCACTGTTCTTCTGTTGTGTTTCCTGCACTTCTTTCTGCTCCCCTGCGGGGTAATCTGGTATCCGTCCGTCTGTTGCTTGGGCACTGAGACATTTCCTCTCACAGGTACTGTGTCTCTGCTGCGGCTGGGTGTGCACGTCCTGTGTGGGCCCAGATGATAGCAGCTGGTCCCTGTGGTACGCTTCAGAGGGCGTGGAGTCCTGAGGAGCTGGCCTGAGTGGGGCGAAGGCCCGTCATTAGGGTGTCCAGCAGGGACAGCGAGACTCTGCTTTCCTGCAGCTCCCTGCCCCCGCAAGGTGCCAGGCTTTCTGGGCCGCATGGGCCTCGTGTGATCTGCTGCTTTGTAGCAGGCCAGAGAAGCTCTTGGGTCAGCAGTCCATGGGTTGAAACTCCCAAAAACTGAGGCCTGCTGTAAGATGCTTTTCTTGATGGAGAGCTGACCACGTAGTCTTTGCTGTACATATTAGGAAATTATTTCTCTTCTCTGTTGTTATGATTCTGTTTTTAAGTTCATCCCATGATTGATTCTTTTTCTTTTTAAAAAATTTACTTTATTGGTACATTTTATACATACATACCTTATTTTTATTTTTTAATTGAAACCTTTATTGGCACATTACATATACATATCCTGATTGCACGTCACAATGGGATTTGTACCAGTATAAGACACAACTTATTTCTCACTTTTTCCCATAGCCCTACCCACCCTACCACACCCTCATATACATAAAATTTGTTTCCTTTCTTTTTTGTTATAATCTCATTATTTTCCCCCTTCATCCTTTTTTTAACAATTTTTAATTTTTCAGTTATAAATTTGATTATTTGCTATATACTTTATTTGCTGAGATTTTCTTTTTTATTAATTTAAATGATATTCATTGTTATTTGTTTGAATAACTTTTTTTTTCTTTTTTTCTTTTTTTGGTTTTTTGAGACAGGGTCTCACTTTGTGGTTCAGGCTGGCCCTGAGCTCAGCCTCCAACTCACATCACAGCAATCCTCCTGCCTCTGCCTCCCGAGTGCTGGGATTATAGGCATGAGCCACCATGCCCGGCACTGTGGTATGTGGTACTGGTTTCTGCTGGGCGTGAGTCTCCACTCCCAGTATGGTATGTGGTTACCGGGGATCGAACCCGGGTCCTTGCACTTGCAAGACAGGCGCCGGAACCACTGAGCTAACTCCCCGGCCCTTGAGTAACTTTTAATAGATGTTTCAAAGTGCGCCAGTAATCTGCACATCTGGTGATCTCATCATTCATTTGCACTGTGGGACAAGGGGCATGCTGACATTTATCTTATTTCTCTCTCCTGAGGAGTTTTTAATCTATCCTGGACATTTTGGATCTCATATTATAATTTTATCTCTTCTAAAACTGCTGTTCAAATATACTATGTATATATATATATTGATAGATATCGATATAGATTCACCAGCCACTCACTGTGGCTAGATTTATACCACTAATTCCCACCAATGGCCCCTGAGTTATACTCATAATATCATTTTTTTGAGGAACAAGGTGGCACATGTGCCTCAGTTTGTTTGTTGAAGTCGAGGACAGACAAGTACATTCAGACTTTGAGAGCGGGCAGTGTAATCAGGGGGTTTGTGACTAACGGTGCTGATCTGCTTTCTCAAGTTCATCACCATGTTTGGGAGGATAATGGCTGAGTCTGATATTCTCATGTCTGTCGCAGTGAATCCACCACACAGCACCATTTCCATGGCTGAGAATTCAGAAATAGGAGAAACTTTCTGTGGATTGTGATTTATACATATCTCAAACATATTAAAAGTTAAAGTAGGATAAATGTGAGAAATATTCCCTCACACCACGCTTTTCAGATACTAATTTTCCTGAAATTTATAGGGAATGTATACTGACATAATGATACCTCACTTACCTTCTTGGAATGCTTAAATAAAAATAATTCTATTTGAAGTATTTAAAGTAATAACCAGTAGCAGAATGCAATTTTTATTCTTTTACAACAAAGACTTTATGACCTTTTCATAGTTTTAATGCACAGAACTCTTTACCACCAGAGGCAACCTATCTTTGAGACAACCTTGCACGTATAGTTTACTAAGAAACACAGACTTAATAGGGCACTGTGTCACACTGAAGAGCATAGTCGCCTGTCTCTTAGATCGGAGTAATTTTTAGAAAGGTGTTCTTTAATATGCACAGTCTGTGTGAAAAACAAATTTCTGTAGTGAGGACTCGATGAGCCTTTGTGGAGACACCTTGTGGCATTCATAACCCATATTACCCAAAGACATATAACTCCAATTTTTAGTAGGTTCAAATTCAAAATTGAGTGTGATAAATTAAACTGTATTTTACAAGTTTCCAAAGAAGAGATGAAGCCAAGTTAACTTTCTCCCCAAATTGAGGTTTTGGTATGATTTGTGCAGTGTCAACAATGTCTATGACTGTAAATTATCCAAAGAGCAAAGATTTGGAAAACTGAGATGTATACATCATACATGATCTAAAGTACCAAATAAGATCTATAACACTTTCTGAGCTAAAGACATGAAAATCCACTTTGATATTTAGCATAGAATGTCTTTTTGAAAGACCTCATAAATGGAGTCATCACATAGGAAATGCTAAAAGTGGCTTGGTGTCAGTTGGGGCATTATCTCAGAGTGGCTTGGCAAGTTGCCTGTTGTGTGCAGCATGGGCTGGGAGGTCAGCAGAAGACAGTGAAGCTTTCTGGCAGCTCCAGTCCAGCGCCCTGAGTGAGGTCACATTTTTCTGGGTCCAGGGTTCAGCCCAGCTGTGGCTGATTGACAGTGTCATGGAAACTGGCTTCTCTCACTGCTGTGACTCAGTGCACAGATAGCACAATACCTCAGACTGGCTTGCAGGAGTTAGGATAGTTCTGTAGCGGAGTCTCATGTTACCACCACCAATCATGGCCATTGCGAGTGTGTTTTTAATTACGACTCAGAAGAGTCACATTGCCCCCTCTGCTTGTTATCTCTGAACACTGAGCAGATGCTCAGATGGCACGCACACTGACGCTGCCTCGCTTGCTCTCCAGTTGGACGGCCAGGGCTTGGCTGTTCCTAGCACACTTGCTGAATTTCGAGCAGTATGGCAGACACAGCATTTTGGAATCTTTTCAAAGACATGGCTGTTCCTTTGAAATATTCCCTTAAATGTGCATGTGGTTATTATGGGAAAATCTCTAAGAATCAGCGTCTTTGACTTAAGCATGTGTTTTAGAGACTGATGTGGTTATATTTGAGTTAAATCTCATATAGAGAACAAATCAACAGAAGAGCCAGGGCAGTAACTTGCCCATTAGGACATAGACTGTGCCTGTGCTGAGCAAATAATGCACTTAGAGATCAGGCCAAGTTGTGCACGAGCTCAGATCACTGACTCCATCTCCGAAAGTGCTGAGCATGTTCCCATTAGGTTTTGACTCTAGCCTGAAAACTAAAAAAAGGAGAAAAGAGCAATAATGATGATAGATGTTGTTAAAGAAATCTTTGCATAGAGTCCAAATAATACACAGACATGCATGTCTCTTTGGGGGTAAGGTAAGGATAATTTCCAACAGCAATCATGTGCACATGCCTCACAACCAGAGGTGCAGTAGTTGCTGCCCATTTCAAACTGAGTCTTGCAGTTGCCTTTCAAACCGAATTGTTTCTCACTGCCACCAAGGCTCTGTGTGACGGGCCCAGTCCCAGTGATCCCTTCTGCTTGTCCGCTTCTGTCCTCCGCTCACTTGACTTTTTCTCGCTCCCTGAGTCCTGCAAGTGCAGGCCCCTTGTCCCTACACTGCCTGGCCCTGCTCTCACAGAGCTCTGAGACTCCCTGCACCAGTCATCCATTTCCATTCAAAATCTCAGTGTGCAGCTCAGTCAGAACCTGCTGCTCAAAACCTAAAAGACTGCAGGTTGCCAGAAACAGTCTAAAGGAGTCTATCCAAATGGATTTGGGTCAAAATGTTTAGTTCAAATAAAGGATTGAGCAATCGAATGTTTTTCTCAATTTTGTATTTTCCAGAATGAATAATTACCTATGCAATATATTACATCATACTTAAGTATAAATATTTGCACAAATATAACATTAATTTCAATATTTTTGTATTACAACAATCCAACCACATTTTAAAGTAATTGAGATAAAACTGTGGTTAATTAGAGTACAGCAGACTGATAGAGAATAGTAGATTTAATATTGCATGTCTACTATTTTGATGGATATTTTTGAAATGGAATTTGGTGCTAGTGTAATTTTAGAGCTGACGCCAGGGAGATTGCTCTTTGTGTAGCAATGTGATGCATCAGTAAACAGCAAAATGAGAGTTGTTTCCCTAAAGCCCAAGCTGTCAGTGTAGATTAAAAAGTTAAAAATCAACACTTGATTAGAAAAGTAAGATATCATTTTGAAATGGAAAGTGCTATTCGATGTGCTGCTCCTGCCCTTCTTCTTCCCTAGCACACGTGGGTGGCGGGTCCTCGCCTGGCCTCAGCCTCGCCAGGGCTGCCACACAGCGACTTTCCACATTCGGCCTGTTTGTGAGAAACTCGGCTGGAAAGCTGCATCATATACTCATACACACATGATAAAATTGCTTAGTACAAACCTGTGTTAGCTGTAATACTTTCAACAGAATCCATTTATTTTTTCTTAATACCGACACATCTCCAATTTTGTGATCTGGGAGAAATCAGTTTTACTGAGGTAATTTCTTTAAGTTTGTGTGTAAACCAAAGATTGTTTTAACTAAATGATTATGGTTTGCATTGAGTTCTTCTTGAGGTATACTACAAAGTTCAATGTGAAAAGCTTCCTATAAACAGAATAAAGTGTTCTTGTGCCAGGATCCATTTTTCCACCACTTCTGTGAAAGACAGATGTTTTGCCCACAGCGGATGTACCAAGAGTTATTGCTCCTTTTCCCTAAGGATGCTTTCATATTTTAAGTGATTCTCAAGCTCTGCTCGTGTGTGCATACATGCACTACCCCAAGGACTGGAGGGACATAGCAACACCAAGGAGAGCCTCTAGCCCCAGGTTTGAGAGGTCAGATTTATTTCAGAAACACTAATGAATTCATGAGTGTCTACCTTACTTGTCAGTTGCAGAAGTATGCACTAATCTGCTTGCCTCATTTGGTTGTTTTTGCAGTAACCTGGAATTATTTGCCACATTGCAGCCATGCAGAGCAAAGATTTTCAAGGTTTTGGCCAAGAAAAGCTACTTTTGAATGTAGCCAAGCTGAGCATCTATGTCCACATAAGCAGAGACAGGGACATCAGGGTGCTCCACTCGGCACCTTAACTGAGGTGTCTGCTCCTCCTTTGCTGCTTTCTGACCATGAACGAGTGACTGCACTTGCAAAGGCTGGCATGTGAGTGGTGTGTGCACAGTGGTGTGTGCAATCCTGAGTCAGGTCCTGCTGGCTCCCACTGTGAGTGTGAAGGCGGGCTCCTCAGGCACATGCTAGCGGCGACATGGACCTAAAAGTGTTTATTTATTTATTTTTAAATTAATTTTATTGATAGAGTTTAAATATATAGAGAGGTTACATTCATTAAAAAGAAGTTGTGCCCATATGTGATGTATCTCAATTCCTGTTCTAGAGAAAGAGCCCACGAAGAAAGGGAGGAAGAGACTGTGGAGTATGCTCCAGGTGCCGCGGGCTTCCTGCGTCTGAGGGAGTGGGCTCTGAGGAAAAGCACCTGCTCGGAAGGAAACGAGTGGGTCTCAGTGTTGTCATCTGGGACAAGACATTAACACTGAAATGTGTGGTGCTTTCTGCATCCTATTATGTGCCCTGTATTGTTAGCTACTGTGGGGGTTAATTTACAAAAGAATTTACTGACTTTTGACTGAATATGTAACATAACTTGCTCTATGTTGGTTTCATCTTCTATAAAGTAGAGATGGCAGCAGTTTGCACATCCAACTAAGGAAATTTGATTAAGATCATATTTTAGTGGGTATTTTGATACATGATAAGTATGACACTACTTGATTGAGCCAAAATTGTGCTTAATTTCTTGATAAAAATAAAATACTTGATAATAATTGCATTATAGAAAAATTTCAAAAATGAGATGAAGTTAGGTTATCTCATGTATAGATGGGTAACCTTGTTATGTATCAGCTAAAAATAAGACAGTTTTAAAATAAGTCACATGGCCAAGTGGATAATGATGTTCTCCAGGTGTAGTGTGAACTGTGCTCGTTTCTGGTGCAGGCCCGACTGCAGAGCACCGAAACAGCACCGGCCTGGGAGAAACACAGAAAGGGCCTCGTGCGGTGCACAGGGTGAGGACAGCACCAGGAGCTGGAGATGGTGGAGACCCTGCCCCCGACGTGCTGCTGGCACGGACTCCATCCCCAGAGACCAGCATGCTTCCCATGCCAGGCACACTGCAGAGTGAGACAGAGAGCCAGAAAGCAAAAAGGGGGAGGGCTTTGTCTACAGTTCTCGTGAGGTAGCTGGGAAGTACAGGTCACTTTCACAGCGTTGTAGAACCAATCAGATTCAAAATAAGAAGAAAAATAAGTTGGCCTCTTTCTTAGAAAATAATTTTAAAAATCGACAACATCTCAATACATTAAAGATGAAAAAACTGCTCATGTTCCAGCAAAAATACTTCAAAATTTCAGAACTTTCTAATCTCTAGTTCCTTGTCATTTAAAAAATCACCCTTTTTGGGGCTGGTGATTTAGCTCAGTGGTTCTGATGCCTGCCTTGCAAGTGCAAGGGCTTGGGTTCAATCCCCGATAACCACATACAACAATACTGGGCATGGAGACTCATGCCCACTAGCAATCAGAACCACATACCACAGTGCCGGGCATGGTGACTCACCCTGCAACCCTAGCACTCAGGAGGTAGAGGCAGGAGGATTGCTGTGAGTTTGAGGCTGATCTATGAGCTCAAAGCCAGCCTGAATTACAAAAGTGAGACCCTGTCTCAAAAAACAAACAAAAAAATCACCCTCTTGCAGTTAGAGACAATAACAGTGGTCTGGGCCAATGGCGCCAGTTGCATGCAGCACTGATGGCTGTTGCTCTATTCTAAGGCAGGCTGTGGACACACACACATGCACACACCTCCACCCTATGCATGTGCACACACATGTGAGTACACATGCATGCACACACATATGCTTATACACATGCACACCTCCACTCCCACGCAGGTACACACACCACTCGCTGAGGACCGTAGTCCCCTTGGCAGTGCCCAGAATGGTGACTCCAGGTGAAGTCTTCAGGCAGCACTGGAGCCCAGGTGTGGCTGTAATGAGCCCAAAGCCAGCACTGACAGAGGAGTTGAGCAGAGTGGGAGAGCAAATGCTCTTACTCAGGGAAACCCTGTTTTACACATCTGCAAAGTCCAATTTACCTCTTTCCTGTGTGACTTACTAAGAGACATTTAGAAAATAATCACTTATAGGCAAGTTAGGAAAATACTTTACCAAGTACACAGCATAACTTTTACAGCCTTCCAGTTAGTTATTTACAAAATGAGACACAGACATGTGGGCAGAATCCACCTGGGAACAGAGCCCTCCGGTGTGTTCCACTCTGCGCCAGGGCAGGAGCGCAGCCACTTTCAAGGCTGAGATCCCAGTGCACCAAATGGCGCCTCCAGCTTGGCTTGGAGACTGTGGATGGGCGCGCGCGGTGCAGGTGTGAGCCGGCTGCCCCTGAGAAGCATCAGGAAGGTTGATCCCACCCCTGTGCTTGGGGTGCGATTGTCATTTTGCAACTTCATTGATGCTTTTCCTGATTTTGGAAAGAAAGATAACTATCATGCCAGAGGAGAGAGGCTGGGCCATGGTAGTTGTAGAGTAGAATTAGCGGAAAAGGCCCCGGCCTTGCTCTGAAGTATCCCCGCCAGTCCTGCTCCCAAAAGACTACCGCACAAAAATCGCCTTCCTTTCTCCTGACGGAGCAGACTGACTTCCCCGCTGCTTGTGTCAGCAGTGAGAATCCGGACTCTTCCGAGAGGATCGCTCGTGAACTGCCGCTCAGGCTCACGGCATCTCAGGTAGACGCAGCCTCTGCGCGCTTTCTGGCCACACATCCTGCACGTCTCCTGTGTTGCCTGGGGTTGAAGTCCACTGTGACCCTCTAAGCCCAGGCTGCAGACCTGCAAGCATCCGATCACATAGACTGGGCCATCTGTAGCCTGAGGTCATCAGGGGCAGAAAGAAGCCTAAGCCTGGGCAGAGAGCCGCCTCCTTCCCCTCCGCAGGACTGCGGCCTGAGGCTGTCTTCAGTTGTCTCCAGCTGACACCGCAGATGCTTCCTGGGTCTCACGGAAACATCCTCAGTCTTCCACTGACCGATCAAGTGCCCGGGTCACGGAGCCCAGTGGACTCTGCCCATGTTTCTGTCCAGCCAGCTCGGGCATCTGTCTCTGTGCCCAAGGCTGGCCCCCAGGAACCTCTGTGCATGCCCTGCTGCCCCAGTGGCATTGCCATAGCGTCACAATGAGAGCAGGTCTCCTGAGCTGCAGGGGTTGGTGCCTCCTGAAACAGAAGCTGTCCCTTCTAGAAAGACTACTGGACGCCAAGTGGTTTTTTTCATTTTCATTTCCTTTATTTTTGTTTCTTTTTTTCAGCAAATTTTCTCCAAACTAGTAAGAAAATGACTGTTGACCCACTGAACAATTCTGTTTTGTGTTCACATTAGCAAAGTGAGTCTTCTCTTCCAAATGTCCTTATCAACAGAGGTCCTCTGTTCCCTGACGTGTGTGATATCCAGGAGACTGTGTCGACCGTCCCCAGACAAGCCCCTGGAAGCAGTCTGCAAACATGTCTAGACACTAAACTTAATGGCAAATAGCTTATCGTGGGAGAGGGAATTACTCACGGCTGCCGTCCCCACTTATCGGCACACATTTTAATGTAATATACTCCTACATGAAAAAACAGGGGGTGTAAAAAGAATTAAGATGTGTTATGAACATGTACCAAATCCCCACAAGGAATGTAATCATTATCTACATAGCATACAAAAGCATACTAATCAAAATTTAACAACTAAAAATTTCAGTGTAATCCTTTGTACAAGCATTATGCACTGACAAATATTAAAATTAATACACTTAAAGAGAAGCAAAGTCTTGGGAAAGACATAAAATCCCTGCCAGGTTCTGTGAGGCCAACGCTGCATTTTCATGGCACTGCGTTGTGTGTTTCTCACAAAGTTCCCTCATGTTCTCACATATATCATCGTACACAATGGTAGGAAGATGTTGTGTAGAAGCTCTGGACAGTGAAACTGAGTCCTCAACTCATGCTGCAGCAGGATCTGAGATAAGAAAATTGTTACCCTGAGATACAGGTCCACACTGCTGCTGAAAACGCTGTCACAGAGCAAGAGGTGGAGCTCCTGACAGGACTGCGGGGCGGGAGCCCGGGACGGAGGCCAGGGCCAGAGCCCCCTCCGTGGCTCCGCGACCTTTGCTCACCCTGTGCGCATGCACCGATATGGCTCTCAGCTCAGCATATAAAGCACTGGGCTGCAAACTTTGCAGCTGCTTCCCTCGGCCCTGGTTCCCTCTGCCACACAGGAGAGGACTCTGGCCTGGCAGCCTTCTGTCTGAGCTCTCTGTTAAGAATGGGAGAGAGAACTCCCCTGTAAATCAGTGCCTGCTTCATAGGAAGCACATTTAGCAGCCCCTGAACACAGTGCATGATCTTAATGGTGTTCTGAAGATAATATTTTACTATATTTTGAGGGTTTTCAAGATTTCTTACAGAAATTCATGCATCCCACGTATCTGCGGTTCCTGGAATTTTTTCATAGTACAACGTGAGGGAATAATACAGCATCTGCCGTCAGGTTTTTCTGGTGGCACGAGAAGAATCTTGTTCTCCACAGACCCTCAGCCCCTGAAGCACTCGCACGCACCCCGCACTGGAAGTCCTTCTGTGCCAAGCTCAGCTGTGAAATGTGACGAGCTTGGCAAGCGGCTGCTCCTCAGGCCGCATCCCTTCTGGAGGACTGTGTGGGCTCTGCCGGCCCGAAGTGCCCGTTAACTCTCAATACACCCAGGTGGGCTTTGGCTTTGAGGGCTCTGTCCCCCAGAGAAATCACACACATGACTGCGGATGCCTTGTTTAAAGTGGACACAGGACTGTTGTCACCACGCAGGCTGTTTCTCTGGGCGCCAGTGTCACTGTCAACAGACAGAATGTGTGCAGGTTTTCCACAGTGCTTTCCACCGCTGCTTCTCCCGGGACTTAACCAGGTCTAGGAGCACAGCAGATCTGTGCAGGGAAACAAGCTTGTGGGTTTCAGGCCCAGAGGGCGGCGCATGTCCAAGGTCGGTTTCCCCGGCAGAGGCACCCCAGGTGCTCACTGAAGGGACTGCAGTGAAGCGACGAAAGAGGACTCAAGCTCTGCCTGCCAACGCTAAGTAGCACCCCCTGGTTACAAAACCCCTGCAGGTAGACATATTATTTTCAAAGTATTTTGTCTTATTTCAGCATGAATGACGGTCTGTAGGCAAAACAACATATGTAGCAGTCATACAAATAACAAACACAGACCACCACTGGCAGGTCCATGAGAACGGACTTACTTATAGACAAACAGAACATGTCGTGTTTCCATCCACAGCCACTGGACAGAATAAAGCTCATGAAGAGAAGAGAGGTCATGACAACTCAGCTCAGGAGCAGACCCCGCCGCTCTGCCCACCGGGCCCTGGGGACAGGACAGTTCTAGCAGACAATACCCACACATACACACATACACGTCTTTTTGGATAAAAGTTTAAGATCGGACAGTTGAGAGCTGTTGAGTCACCAAGTGACAGTAAATTCACCATATTTAGTCTCGTGTTTCTGACCCTAGTAGTGACCACCTTCGCATGTGTGCTGCAGTGTCCAGCCGCATCCCCTGGATTCAAGGTCATGATCATAAGCAGAGTGGAGTAGCCGGGCAGCTCGGAGTCAGGGATGCCGTGGCCCCAGGACAGCTTCCGGGAGTCAGACACGCCCCAGTGAACACAAAGCCTTCTCTGTCCTCCACTGACTGAACGGCGACAACTGGGTGGCCCCAAAGATCTTCTGGGTGTGGGAGAGCTGCTGGCCAGTCTGGAGGGTCCAGTGTGAAGTCTGTGAGTAGCTGTCAAGGTTTAGCACTACACATTTTTAGAATTATCTATTGAACTTTTCCCCTAACCTAATGTATCAAAAGTCTATTCGGAGAATCAAAATTCTATAAACAGAAGTAAATACAAAATCACAAATTCTTTAAAAATATACAGCCTTTGTATGTGAATATGTGTAGCAATGTAGAAGTGAGGGCTTTTTAAAAATTTCTCTTCTTTCTGAAATTTTTTCCCTTATCTATTCAACAGCTCAGTTTTACAACTAAAGGATATGCAGAAAAAAATGCATATCTGTGGGTCCTGAGTTACTTCGACAATAAAAAACATGACTGACATAAGAGGAAAACTATCTGCACAGTTCCATAATTTCAGAAAATTTAAATTATTGGAAATAATTTTTGTACCTAGTAATGTGCCAAAATGGATATCCAGAGAAACTTGCCAAATAAAGAATATATTAGAACATTTGATGAAATACAAATTATGAAAGATTTGTGCCAAATGGTAATAGCAACAATTTAGTCTGTTTTAATTTAAGCCTAAAAACAGATAGCAAAATTATTCAGTGAAAACAAGAACTCAGGGGCACTAGTGGCAGCAAAACTAAGTGGCAAGTTGTTTCCCTGAATCCCCAAGTACAAGAGATTGAGTACATCATGGAAAACACTGGCTCCTCCTGGGCCCATTACCGGGCAGTGAACCCCAATGGGAAGCCCAGGCGCGTGCCCGGCCTGGCGGCAGAAGGCATCACAGTGTGCCAGCACCCTGCGAGGCCTGAGGGGTGCCCTCAGAGGGGCAGCTCGGTCACGAGGTGCTCCAGGCGTGCCACTGCACCGACGACTCTGCAGCTCTCACTCAGGAGCGCCCCAAGCCGACTTGATCCCACAGGACTGAGATGCACTAGAGATTAAACAAGCCAGAGACAGAGAGAGAAGAAAGGGCAAGCCCAGAGGACTGGAGGGCAAGGCGGGCAGCCGGAAACTCGGACAGTGCCAGAAAGCAAGCTTTTAGAAAACGGGAAGTAAAACACTTGGAAGTTGGAAAGGTCCCTGATCCAGGCCTGTTTTAAAGTTTCCAAAGATGACTTCTGTATAATATAAGCTAATCACTAATGGTCCACATAAATTTGCAGCATGTATATGATAAGGAAAATAAAATAATGGGCATAAAGACATCCATGAAAACCTGGAAATTTTAGGAGGAGCTGTGAGTCGTGTAAGAGTGACATAACATGACAGGGCACAGGTGATAAGCAAAAGAAAGCAGAGATGACTCAAGACTAAAATAAAAAAATATCAAATTACAACCAGAGGACACAAGAACACTTTTTGTAGATATACTTTCTGCAATTCAGAATAATGAAGGAACAATTATTAAAATCAGAAGAAATGCAGAAAGAAAATGAATGAACTAGAAACTGATAACTATTGAAGATAAGCAGAGGAGAAACAAAATACAACATAAATTAGCAGGACTTCTTGGAAAGCAAAACCAAAGCATACCAACTGAACAAAATCAGAAATTTGTGGTTTAAGAATATACCTTGAAGTTAACAACCAATGCAAGTTCACAGTGAGTGACACTGGATGCTCGGAGTCCTAACCCAGACTGACCAGCTTCAAGACAGTCTCACATTTAACAATAGTGGAACTAAAGCATAATTGGAGTTGAGACAAAAACAATAACTTACATGTGATAGAAAATTACATCATCAGTAGACTTTTCAACAAAAATACTTTGTTGTCCAAGAGGGAAATATTTAATATACTTAATAAAAGAAAAGTAAATGTGAGCAAACATAAGACCCAACAAAAGCAGCATTTCAGTAGCAAGGCCTTAGCACCTTGCTGTCAGCATGGAAGAGCCCAGGAAACTGTGTCCTCCGGAGGCTTCCAGGGGGTCCGATGGGCAGCAGTGTGCAGGCAACCAGCTGACTGTCACAGCTTCTGCACAAGGAGGCTGAGCATGGATCGGACACTGTCACAGAAGGAAAACTGACAGAAGTGAGCCCAGAGTGATGTGCTCTGAGACTCCTTCAGCCAGCAAAGGCACCACACAGCTGCTAAAACGGGGAGTGTGGGAGTGCATGGGAAGAAATTATACTCTAGCTGCCCAGAACTACGAGTGCGATGTTGAGGGCCTGGACTCTGGGACTATCCTCTTGTCCAAGCTGCATGCCTTAAGGGTGAAGAAGGGGCCTTTCCCCTGACCCACATGTACAAGAGCTGGGTAAGCTGAGCACCTGTTAAGTGGCAGCAGTATTCCACTCATAAGGGGCCCTTGAAGAAAGTATGCAGAGAAGATGTATTTTAAATTTTTTTTTGGTTTGAAAGAATAACACAATTTCTTCAAGGGAATATAATCAACATGATCTTTCTAGTTGAACATTACACCATAATAAAATAACGTGATGTTTGCATGAAAGCAGACAATGGGGAAATGTATTTACCACCAAAAATGCTATTATAAACAAGACTAATACAAAATAATGGAGAAGTACAGTGGCCTAATTATGGACTTTTTATCACACAGTGGTAGAAAAACTGAATAGCAATTCTTTGGGGGAAGGGCAAGGTAAATTTTTAACTATTATCACAGACAAAAGTTCATTTTAGGTACGATAGTTAACAAAGTAAAGATGCAATAAAACATTCCCAGAATTCTTCATTAAAGCTCTGCACATTTTGGTATCAAATCCATGTTTACCTATTTAAAGTATAAATATGCCTGAGCAGCAGCATCCCCAGTCCAAAGTATAGTCTCTCTCCCAGAAGCTGAACCTTCAGTGGGAACACTTCTCCACAACAGAGGACTCTCCCAAGTTTGAAGGCAAGAGCATTAAGTATGCTGGACCCTAGGACACCATACTGGCTTTCCATCACTATGACAAAATATCTGAGGAAAATAAATTAGGAGAGCTGAGGTCTGGCTCATAATCTCAGAGGCACTGGCCCACAGTTCTTGGTCCCAGGACTGTGGTGAGGTGAAGACACACGAAGGCGGGAGACGGAGGCACGGAAGGGCCCAGGACACAGCTACGCCCCCCGCAGGTCCTCGGTGACAGCCTCTCCAAGCGGTCTCACCTGCCGGTGCCTGCGCCTCACACCCGTCCCTCACTGGTGCCACCCCCTCCACGCGGAGCCTCGGGAGGGGCTGGACCCGCCAGTCCCCAGCCTCCGGGGACCACTCACTTTCCACTCAACCAAAGCTCACATGAGAAGGCAAGTTGTTCTTTCAGATAAGCAACTCAGTAATTCTATAAAGGCAAAATGTTTGATTTGGACATCACTTGATAACTTTTTTTTCACACTTAGCAGTATAATTCAATATTCAGTGAATAATCCCAATGGAAGAGTACATTTTTGACTCCACATCTGCAGGTTAGTTGTCTCCCATAAACCGTGTATCTACCACTCTATAGTGTTGACAGTGGTGCTGAAGGAAAGCTTTGTAACCTCTACAGGGCCGTGTGGAGGAAAGGTCTCAGGGTCACATTTGTCCTTTTACAGGAGTCTAGTATACAGGGTAGCCATGGCAACTGACAAGATGAAAACCGGATAATTTCGTTACTCCTGCAGAGTTTGTGTAATTCTTTTAATCTTTTAGTGGAAAGGCATGCTAATCAAATGCAACTAGTGCCAATTAAACAAAACAATCTCAGTTTGTGAAATCGTCCTTACTACATATATCTAGGCATGCCACAGGATGAGGCAACTCACCAAAAAGCCAAGGGCTCTGAAATTTCAAAAAGATTCCTAAGGTGATCTAAAGCATCCCCATCCAACCTCTTCTCCCAGCACCACACAGAGCTGCACAAAGGAAACGGCAGAGAGTGCGCAGAGAAGGCAGCCGCGCTACCCACTTCTTTCCTGAGGAGTGTCACTCACGTCAGCCTCAGACATCAGTGATGTGTGAGTGAACAAGATGTAAAAGATGAAAAACACAGCAAAGAAGATGGTTATTGAAATTATACACATTTTACACACATTTACAAATGCAACTCCTTTGCTTTCCAAAAAAGAAGCACCACCTCTCATTGCTACCATGGAACTGATTCCTTTAAGTATTGAAATACTTCAGTCTTTTTCTTTAGCAAGAGATGGTGAGACGCAAGTACTATTTTAAGTGTTTTGTCACTAGCACTCCCTAGCCTTGCAGTGGCTCTGACAGAGCGCAGAGCCTCGCCTTTCTCGTGTGTCCAACACGGGAGTGTGTGGGGAGCCCCAGCCCTGGTGGGCGTGCTCGACACACTTGTGCATGGCTCTCCGGCTCACTAGAAAGTTAATTTCTCTGACGCTGACTGGGCAGAAGTGCAAGACTTGAGAGATGCTGATGTGAAGCCACATGCTCCACGCCCGCGGTCTTTAACTCACCTCTCTCTGGCACACACGTTGGTCCCATTCAGCACACTGCCCTCTGAAGGAGGCAGGACGGCAAGTCTGCTGCCGTCTTGTGAGTGCAGCAGGAACCTCCGGAGTTCTCCGTGCTGAGAGAATGAAGAGGTGACAATTAGGGTCCCCCTCACAAGCCCCACTGCTGAAATACATCTGGAGCAAACCCTCAGTTACTCCTGACTCTGTGACAGAAAACTTCTGTAAGCGAATGAAGCAATCTAAAGTCAAACAGACATGAGTATTTACATAAAAACATGATTATTGATTAAAGGGAGTATATTTTAATTGGATATTACAAATTCACATGAAAAAATATTAAACTGTAACCAAGAATAAATAAGTGTAGGAAGAGGCAAAGAATTCTGAAATAAAATTCAAAGTTTAGTGTTTGTATTTCAAAAATAAATCTCATTAAACCACCTACGTTTTCTAATTCATAGAATAGAACTATTTGAGTAAATCCTTATGATAAAATGCAACAATTCCTATGGCTCAGTGGAAAGGTACATTATTTTTTAAATGTTCCCATTGCTCCCCCCAAGACATAAATCATATAAATCATTTTAGTTAGTATATAATTATTAAGATTTTACATTTTATTTCTAACTTTCTCATTAGTATATCAAAAGTTAAAGTTGGGGGAGTCTCATTTGTATAGAATTTTCAGAGAATAATATACTGTATTTGAGGGGTAAATCCACTCCTACGTTTAAAAGAGATCTTTTTGTAAGAGTTCCTCTGTCAGTAAAAGACAATTATCTCAAGACAGGATAAAAATGGGATAAAGATGTGAATGGTCTTACAGGTCATACTCAGTTTTTCTTAGCAACAAGACTCAGATCTAGTTCCATCATCTACCATGACAGTAGCTGAACTGTGATTTCCACATTTATTTCTCTTTGTTTTTTCCTTCTGTTTTTCAATGATGTTATTGTCTGCCACAAATCAGTCAGCCACACCAACTTCAGAACCAAACCTTAACATTACAGTGAGTATCACCTGCATAGAAATAGTCTCTCCCAATTTCAACACTGACAGTGATCACAGAGCAGTCTGGCATTATCTCTCTTAAAAATTGCATGGTCCTGTACTTTTCCTGTGTCAACCAGCTCACTCTCTGTAGAGGTGACTGCACTCTCAACGTGCGTCTCACCTGGCTTGCCAGCAGAGACCAACTGCGCGTCTTCGGGACAACTCCAATCCTGGTAATCCACCTCTCCTTTGCTTCACGTTGCACCTATATGGGTAGATATGCTCAGAGTCTTAGGACTATAGGTGTTAAATTAAATGCAAGATCTTGATTTGTGCTAACGCTGATGGAAGGTTACATTTTGAAACAAAAACTAACACCAGAAATAATCTTAAATGGTGAATAAGCATAGGTAAATCACAACAAAATGGAGCTGCTAGGCCTCTTTGACAAAACAGTAAAAACTTAATGACTGTCTCTTGTCCGGGAACTTAGAACTGAGCTGAAACTGTGAGGACAAAGGGCAGAGAGGCCAGCACTAACTCAGTCACAGCTCGTCCCACAGCGCGAGGCCGCCAGGCACTCGCGCAGTCCGCGCGGGGCTCTCGGCCAGTCTTCGGGACAGCAGGGAGCGCCCACTGCTGCTCGGGGATGCTTCTGGAGGCCGATTTGAGCTGGGGGCCGCGGGGGAGGCAAGTGTTTTCCCCAAGACATTGTGAGCGTCTGGCTGTGAATATTAGGCCAACTTTGCTTGACTGAGTTGACAAGAAAATTTCCTAAAAATGGTCATAAAGTTTTTCCTTTTGATATTATCTCAAGCATTTGGCAAAAGCAATTGAAAATGGGAATACTTTCTGGAAAATATACTTGCATTTTAGACTTAGGCATCCACTGGAAACCACTGTTAAAATTTACTAACAAAAAACCATTCACATAAAAACTCACTGTGACTAAATCCAACCAGTGCTGTGAAAGGGAAAAAAGAATAAAAGATCAAAGGCTGGAATAACTAAATCTTAGTCATATATATATATATATATATATATATATATATATATATTTCTTTAAAATATGTAATAATGAAATGAAAGAAAACTGAGGTAATAATATGTAGAGATATAAAACTGCAAATGTAGTTTTTTAAAAGAAAACAAATATAACAACACAGAAATAAAAAATAAATTTTACTCATTAACATTAAAAGAATAACAGAGTTGGATCCAAGTGGACAAACCTGGAAACAAATTACTGAACTGGAAACTGAATCAGAATAATTTCCCTGAAAATTAACATAAAGCTCCCAGAGATGCACAGTGAAAGAAGAGGTTAAGACATGGAGAGCTCACAGGAAGACAATTACATATCAGAGAAGGCAATGCGTACTTTTAAAAATAACTCAAAAATAAATATGACTAATCCTCACACTCACTATCTCAACATGCACTCAGTTACATTAATACATGTAGGTATAAAATATGACATAAAACATAGTAAACGCCCCAATCTATAAGGCAGGGCAAGTAGCCCGGTGGCACCGGCTCGTGCGCAGTGTAATTTAAGCTTCACTCCAGCGGAATCGAAGCTGAGATTGGGATCCCTGGAGAATTCCGAGAGGCGACGTGAGGTCGCCAAAGCAAGGATCTGTGTCACAACTCAGAAAAGGGAAAGCGCTTCACTGGGCGGTAGGGAAAGTAAGAAAGAGGGTAGCCCGGAGGCTGGAAATGCGGAGGAGGAGGAGGAAAGCGCAGGGCCGGAGCTGGACACTGGGCCCGCCGAGGGCCGAGGCAGAGCCGTGGGCTCCAGCTCCTCTGAGGTCCTGCGGGGACAGCGTGTCTGGCTGCTGTTGGTCTGACTTCTGATCTGTGCTTTTTCTCAAACCTGGCACTGGACTTGTGGAATCACAGGGTAAACAGACATTTGGGGAAAGCGCAAAGAAAGGCACAGGGCACTCTGAGGACAGCTCCACTAGGAGAAAGACAGGTGTCCCGCAGCCAGGGAGCTGCGGGAAGTGCGGGCGGAGCAGCCCCAGGGGAGCGCTGGCAGGAACTGTACTGGATATGCAGCACAGAGCCAGCAGAGGTCCAGGGCGCTGCGCACTGCTGTCCTCACCAGCGCTGCGCTTTCCACCCGCACAGGAGGAGGGGGCAGAGGACAGAGCCCACTGGGCAGCCCCGGGCCCGGCCCCGCCCCTACGAGAACCCACCCACTCCAGAAGACTGAGACTGCTCCTCAGAGTGCATCGACTGAGTCTATCAATTTTTAAAAATTTAAATCTTTATTGGTACATTACGAATACACATCATCATCGCATTCAACATTGAGAGTTTGTACCAGAATATGACATGACTTGATTCTCATTTTCCCCTTTTCCCCCTGCCCTGCAACCTCCCACCCCCTATATAATGAGCTTTGTTTGCTTTTATCTTTGTTACTGTCACATTCTCTTTCCGCTGGTTATTTACTCCTACACCCTCTTTCCTTTTAAATATTTTCTATTTCACAATATCAACTATACATACTACAACTCATTTACAACTTCATTTTCTCATACCAGAGAAAAGATACGATCTTTACACATCTGTGACCTGTTTACTTATGAGGCGTCCTCAAGGTGCATCAGTTTTTCTTTCTGCATTCCCCTCATTCCTTAAAAATCTTTATGATCACTTCTCGCTTTGGAGGTCTCTTTTTTTTTTTAGGTTGTTTTGAGACAGGGTCTCACTTTGTAGTTCAGGCTGGCTGTGAGCTCAGCCTCAAACTCACATCACAGCAATCCTCCTGCCTCTGCCTCCCGAGTGCTGGGATTACAGGCGTGAGCCACCACGCTCAGCACTGGGGTATGTGGTACTGGTTGCTGCTGGGGTGAGTCTCTACACCCAGTATAGTATGTGGTTACCAGGGAATCAAACTCTGGCCCTTGCACTTGCAAGACAGGTTCTGGAACCACTGAGCTAACTCCCCAGCCCTGGAGATCTCTAATGACAGCTGTAAGATGCTCCTCTGTTGTTTTCCATCATGTTGCAGAAAAGTAGCAGTGGATACAGACATCCTCAGAGAAATATTCACAGGTCTCACATGAGGAGACCAGTGTAAGAATAAAAACAGTTTAAAACTGGCAGAGATAGAATTCTTTCCAATGCATTGACACCAATAAAAATAAATCAGTTCCCCTTTCAAATTGTTCAAAGTAGTTGTGTTACTTTTCCTTTTGCTCTCTCTCAATTACCATTCGCATTTAATTATTTTAAAACCTCAGACACATGAGTTTTTCTTGAGAAAGCTAAGTTCGGAGGGGTGCTAGGCAGTGGTTGTAAGAATTGGTGCAGTATCCAGGTCTGCACTCAGGGTCCCAGAGCCCAGCCGGCCGTGGTCTTTTGTGTAGTCTCTGCCATAAAGGTTACCTGTAAAACTGCCTTCTCATGTGAAGACATGGCTGATACCCAGCAATCACTCAGAAAGTATCAACTATTATTTTAACAAACTGTATACTTGACTTTTGTAAAAATTTAATAATTTATTGTGAATCTCTTTTCCCTTTTAACTTTCTTCTACCACAAATTTCCCTACATTTATAAAGGGAGACCCTGTGGTGAGCAGTATTTATGTTACACATAGACTAACGTTAAGGTTCTTACTAAAGCCCCCAGTTTAGAAGGCACCACTACTGATGTACATTTCCTTAACTTTTATCCTCTGTACTACCTTCTCTGCTGTAAAATGTTTCCCTTTCCTGGGGCTATAAAGCCTAGTAGAGAGCCATTAACTGCACATTTTTTTTTCTCATGTTGACCATCAGCTTCACTTACTAAGCCAATCTCATCTTACTTACGTTGTTAAAGACTTTGTCATATACTCACAATACATAATTTCTTAAATCACATTTACTTATCCTTCAGATTTTCTTGTTAGTTTATACATTCATTTTCAGTTCTCCAATGAAATGTTAAACATATTTTGTGATTGACAGTGGAGACGCTAATGTGAAACACACGAATGGCTGAAGCTCCTCTAGAGTGTGATTTCTTCCACTCCTCAGGCCTTGTCTGCGCCCCAGCCAGGCGGAGACACTTTACTGCTTCCTGGCTGCCGGGACCACCTCCTGCTCTCGCAGCCCTTCTGCAGCTGTCACACCCGGTGATGGTTTTATGACCTATTCTCCACTCGAGTGTGTTTAAGAGAGACTCTGATATTGAGCTAGTTTTCCATATCTCCAGACAGCGCTGGCTTCCCTGTGGCCCGCTGCACTGGAGACCTGATGCCAGCTTTGATGCTGCACAAATCAACGCACCCTGGCAGTGTGGAGGGCTCAGAGGAGTTCACGGGTCCTCCTGGCAAGTGTCCTCCACCGAGTCCCATCCATTCCTCTCTGGCATGAAAGCCTTGGCAAATGCTTGGCGTGGGCATCCTTAGACACACAGCATTTGCATAAAAATGGCTTAGAGGACATTGTAAAAATTTAGAATGCTAGGTAAAATTGCATTTGGTTGAGAGAAGCAGCTCCAGTTTTTAGGAAAAGTGCCCACAGGGCCCACGTGCCTAACCATTGCAGTACATGCACCGGTCTATCAGGTGTGGCGTCTCTGAGGTCCTGGGGCACCACGCGTGGCAGCTGCACGCAGAGCCCTGGGAAGTGCAGCCACAAACTCCTCTTGGGCTGGCAAGAAAACGCCTGGTGACAAAGTGCGACAAGCATGTGAAATCCTTTCCCTCTTGTGGCTGGCTGTGGGAATTCACTGCAGAAGAGAGGAAGGAAAAATTATTTTCTTTTTCCTTTACCATGACGGATGAAGGAAAAAGATTCTGCAAAATGAAAGAGTATTGTAAAATAGGTACTTTGTGGTTCCCAGAGCATATCACAGATGTTTCAACTGTAATTACATCCAGCTCCTTCCTTCTTATAGTAAGGAAAAGTCGGTGATGCCCAGACATTTCAATTAAAAGAAAACTCTAGCATCTTAAACAATTTGAGCGTTTGATTTTTTTCAGTTTAGGGACTCTAAGGACATCCCGGGACCCTCAGACCACCCGGCTCTACTCTGACTCTTGAGTGAGCGGCTGTGGCCCCGCCCCGTCGAGCTGACCTCCAGCCTGCTTCCTCGCACCTGTGTCCCACTTGGCTGGTGGCCTGAGCCGGTGCGCGCTGGGCGCCGGGCTGAGGGAGGACCCTCGCCTGCGGGGCGGTCACAGGCTTCCACACACGCGGGCCTGACGGGGCACCCCGGGGTTCTCACGCCTGCGCCTGTCCGGCTCTGCTTTTTCCTGTTGATTTTTCGAGGTCAGGAGAGAGAACTGTGAAATCTTGTTTGATACTCCAGAGGTCCCTGGCTTTCTACTGGGAGAGGAAAAGGGTCCCAGCTCGCGGCCCAGCAGCCCCCTGGATCCCGGCTGTGCCTCGGCCTCGGGTTCTGTGCACGGCGCACCTGTGTTTGCCGCTAACACTGCGAGCAGCACAGCAGCAGGCCGAGCGCTAGGCGAGCTCTCCAGCAGCGCAGCGGCCCAGGCGCTGAGTCTGCTCCTGCGTATCCTGCACTGGGATCTTGCCGGACAGCTCCAAGGTGGGGCAGAGACAGCCAGTCCGGTCCATGCCTTTTCGTCCCCAGAACCTCACCTCTAATCTGCTCTGAGCCCGGAGGCCCCCAAATACCAGGGATTTGGCTAAAATATGTGTTCAAACCAGCCGGGGAGGCGGCAGAGGGCTGCGCAGGGAAGTCGGGGCTGGGCCTCATATCCATCTGGCCACCGCAGCCCTTCTCGCTTTCAAGGTTCCTTCAGTGAAGATCCATCCACCTCACAGGGCCTCCGGTTGCTTCTTTCCCTGAGTCCTGTTGTCAGAGACACACGAGTCGCCACAAATTCCACCCCTTCTCCCCTCCGGAGAGTCTGGCAGCTCCACACACCGGAAGAGAAGAGCCGCCGGGGGTGCGGGGGTACAGGGTCTGTCCCGCCGCCAGCTCGATGGACTTCTGGCCACGCCCACACCCTGGCTGGAGGCCGAGGCGCCCTGGAAAGAGAGGAAGAGTAGCTGAGCGCTAGGACTGATGGCCGGCCAGCAGGGATGGGAGCTGGGTATCCGGACATAAAGTCAGACTTACAGAAAGTAATCGTATCTTTTTCTACTTAGAAAGAACCCATGCAGAAGTCGTAGTTCCCAGCTCAGTTTCTTGTGCAGGAGCCTCGTGGTCTAACTTCCATATACACCTGGGCAGGGTTGCTATATCAGTTTGTGTTAGGGTCTGACATATTGTATCTAATAAATATGAAATGAACGTATGATGAAATCTACATTATGCACCACATGAAGTTACGCATCCCGTGCCTGTTCATGCACATATGTAACATAGATGTAGGTGTTGATGTAGAATTTACCAGGGAGCTTGTGAGGACTTGCTGCCCTCCAAAGGTACCTCACCCACCTCGGAGTGTCCGCCTCTCCTCTCACTCTCCGGGCAGGACGTTCAGTCTCACTGAGCAGCCCCAGGTCCTTCCAGAGCCTCTGGTCCCTCTCGTATCAGACCCTCCTCCTCAGGGCCCCGCAGAGAGCTGGAGAATACACACAGATCCAAAGGACAGCGAGCCTACCAACTGGCGTGTCTTCTTCCTTCCTTCCCTCCTCTCTTTCTCTGTTCTTCCTTTCATTCTTTGCTTTTTCCTTCCTTCCTTCTTTCTTCTTTCCTCTCTCTCTTCCTTTCTTTTGTCAACTGTGTATCTATTTTATTCATGCTTTCTGGAGTAAATTTGGTAGCACAAGTGTTTACTAGTAGGGGCCGTGGGACAGCACCGCATGCGCCGAAGCCACCGCCCATGGCCCGCACAAGTCTAAGGTCTGGGTGGCTGTTTTCCCAGTGTCTCTGGGTCAGCAGCAGCAGGGCAGTGCTTCCAGAACCCCTCCAGGAGCACCTCCCATCTTGTCCCCAGGGCCAGGAGTGGCCCTGATGCCCGCTGCCCCCGGAAGGCTCAGACCACTGCCTCTCCACCAGTCTCGCCAGGGCCCGTCCTCAGTGCACACCACGCCGCCTCGGCCCGCAGAGGGCCTGCGCTGGCCGTTCTTCCGCCGAGTTTCCCTTTGTTACCACAAATATCCCAATGGAACCGTGGATTATTCCTGCCGCCGGTCCCGCCAGGGTCCTCCTGCCTCTGACCTATTAGCCGCAGATCAGCTGAAGTAAAACCTGGAATCAGGGAAAAGGAGAGAACTCTGGTCGATAATACTTTCCCGTTAGCACATCACACAAGAATGAAACTGCGTGACACAGGATGTGTAGAAAAATAACATAATAATTCAAGGAATCAATGTTTTTGGCATTTCTCATTGTGGAGAGAAAGACAAAAATAGATGTCTACATCTGAGAAATACCAGGTTATGCTTTGCTTCTATTCAGAAAAATTGTGAAGTAATTAAAATCCTTGTTACCTTAAATATGTAATCTAGGCCTCAAGTGGTAAGTTGATTCATTAAATAATTTTCCTTACCCTCCAGGTTGGTTTCTGAAATAAATTCTAGAATATGGAAAGAAAAATTTTGGTGAAATTTTAAAGTCTGGAAACTTACAAGTCTCTGTAACTGCTTTATTTCCATGCCAAGTCTTTTTCCTTTTTATATGAAAGATATTAAATATAGCTGGTGTACTTTTTCCAATCAGAGTGCCACCATTTGGTATTTTAGTATAAGGAAAAAGTTCACAAACATTTCTTACACTCTTTAATTTGTTTCCCAAGATCTGTTTTTAGGGTATGTGGATGAAACCATTTATGAAGTTTCCTCCACAAGTGCTCAGCATGACATATTTTCCTTCTGAAAACTGAGCTTGTAGGTGTGGTTATAATCAGTGTTACTCAAGGACTTTAAGACTTTAAGGACTCATGTAATGAGTAGCAGGTAATTATTTGAATTTAGGACTCATGATGTTAAAAAGCTTTCATTTCATTTGAAAGTATTTTAATTGCTTTGCTTTTATTTTTATTAATTTGTGTTTTTATGTTGTTGAGTGCTATAAAGTAGTACAATATTCACAGTTTAACTGATAAAAGATAAATTAGAAAATAAAAAATGAATACACTTTCTCAAAAACTAAGACATCTTAAAGACGTTTGCATTCAGGTTTGTGTGGTTTTGCTGAGAGTTAGACTCACTTGACGTAAACAACCTAAAAATGCCTGAGAATGAAATATGGAAAGCAATGCTTTCGCTGTGTGGGCTTCTGCTTTGCTGTAATGATAAAGAAGTCACACAAGAAAGCAGACTCTTTCTTAGGACTCTTAGTTTACACATTCGAATAATAATTATCAATAAAAGGTTAGAATAAGCCCAGCTCCTGAGTTTGCGGTAATCGCTTGCTACTGTGGCTCCCATGCAGGGGGAGTGGGTTGTTCCTGAAGACACCGCCAGCCCGCAGGCCTGGGGTGGCTCTGAAAAAGGGCTGCCGTGCCAGTCTCCGCATATCTGTTCAGTCTGAGTCACAGGAGCCCAGTTCCTACTGTTGCTATTCATCTACACAACCTTTAAAATAAAATTTTGAATAAGAAAATTGAATTAAACTTTATATTGCATTCACTTGGCAACATGTTGCTGATTCCACTCAGTTTCATCAATAAAACCTTACATTAGGCACTTTATTGGGCTGGATTTTTAAACAGGGCAATAAACATCTTGTATCAAACATACCTCAAAGATTCTAATAGATGTACATAAAATTCAATTTTTAAAAAATCCAAGAGGAGGAACAGGATTTAGCTCAGTGCTTCCAGCGCCTGCTTTGCAAGTGGGTTCAATCCCTGGTAACCACATACAACGATACTGGGCATGGAGATTCGTGCCCACCAGCAATCAGAACCACATACCACCATGCCGGGCATGGTGGCTCACACCTGTAATCCCAGCACTTGGGAGGCAGAGGAAGGAGGATTGCTGTAAGTTCAAAGCTGAGCTCAGGGCCATCCTGGACTACAAAAGTGAGACCCTGTCAAAAAAAAAAAAATGCAAGAAGAAAAGGTAAATATGTAAATATGCAAAATGCATACTAATAATCTTTTTACCAGATTGATTTACTTTTGATAATTCACTTTAATTTTTGTGCATGAATGTTAAATCTTGTTTCATATAGCTTTTCATGTCATCATTAAGAACATACTATATATGAACGTCAGATGGCCACATTGAGTGCTGGTGAAACACCATCTGTGTTTTATGTGAATACAGGCCTATGTAGTTTTAACCACATCATATTATTTTGTAAGTAATTAAAATTTATTTAAATGATAAAGTGTGCAAACAACTCATTTATGCTTCTTTTTCCAGTAACTACACTTTCATACACAAAGAAAGTAAAGCAGAATTGAATTAAACCTTGAAGTCTGACACACCCTGGACAGGAGGAAGGGTTTTATTTGTCTGCCTGCTGCTGAAGTGCTCACCAGTGACAATGAGCTCCAATGTCACAGTGGGCTCCAGGGTCACTGTGCCCGGACCATATGGAGGGTTCCCAGGGACGGAAGCGGGTGTGGCTGGACCAAGCCGGGAGCAGGAGCGTGGCAGGCCAGCGGTGTGGGCCTTCCAGCTGCAGTGACTGCACAGAGTCCACGAGACGGTTGAAAGAGACACAGGGCTGTGAGCAGAAAGCAGCGCTGGGAGGGGTGTGGGGAAGACGAGACGCGCTTTGTGTCGTCAGCACTGGCCCTGTGCCCGCAGTCCCAAACGCAGGACCTCTGTCCTCTGGTTTCCTTCTCGCAACCGCGGGTGCCACAGATATTCTTTTTGCTGTTGCATGAAAATAAAGTCTCAAAACAGCATTTCTTAAAAGTATCCAGTTGTTTATTTTTATATGATAGCACTGTAGATGAGTACTTGAACATGACATGAATTGGCAACTCAGTGCTGGCCGCAACAGTGAGCTCTTAAGTACGTTACCTGATCTACATGGTCTTCCTTTAACTTCACTTACCCGTTTTGTGTGTGTTCGACAGATTATAACAAGTGGAGACAGAATTCAACCCAACTAATGAATCCCTGCTTTGATAGAGTATCAAGTGATTTATTTTGTTTATAGTGAATATTTAAGAATAATATTCAGAATTTTATAATTAGTAGAAATAGAATTCAAACTCAGTCTCTGAGTATGTTCTTGCTCAACTTGATCATAATCATATTTCTTTTATAATGGATAAGTTCTTGGGGCTGAAAACAGCGTGTGTAGGTTTTATTTCACACAAGAAAATTAACATATCAAAAGATAAGCACTGTCAAAACCAAATGTGGTTTAATGTAATCTGACCTAACCTGTAAATGGTGAAGTCATGGGTTTTGTCTAGTATCTTTCTAAGTTACTGGCGGGAAGAATTATCAGTCAAAACCAGAACATGCCCATAAGCAGGAATTTCGGTGCAATATTGTGTCAGATCAGTCACAGATAAAACATTTTGACTTATTTCAATAATGTCAGGCACGTATATGCCCACTCATCAAGAAAATGATCATTTTCGGGCTGAGGAATTAGCTCAGTGATTACGGTGCCTGCTTTGCAAGTGCAAGGTCCCAGGTTCAATGCCTGGTAACCACTACCACAGTGCCAGGTGTGGTGACACATGACTCATGCCCACCAGCAATCAGTACCACATACCACAGTGCTGGGCGTGGTGGCTCACGCCTGTAATCCCAAGTGTGGCGGAGGCAGGAGGATTGTTGTGAGTTCGAGATTGAGTTCAAGCCCAGCCTGAACTACAAAGCAAGACCCTGTCTCAAAAAGCTAAAGAATAAATAAAAGAAAATCATCATTTTCAATATTCTCTCATACTCCAAATGATTCTTATTCCTGTAATCACCATTAATACAGGCCTGCTTGATCTACTATAACAACTTTGCTCTAACTCTTTCATTTAAATTACAGCAGCAATCTGCTGATGAAGGTCTTCCTACCCTAAATATAATGTGACACAAGCTCAATTCTCCTGGTCCATCCAACTAACAAATCAGCAGAAATATGGAAACAGTCATCAGAGAAACTGACCCAGGAAGAAAGAATTTCTTTAGTTTTGCAATATGGAGCATAGACTATAGAGACTAAAATCAGGAAATGTTTTGCATATGTTGTTTTGGCCAAAAAAATTAAAAATAAAAATTAAAAATTAATATAAGCAGCTAAAGGTATGAGAATTTTTCCTCATAAAATGTAGGAAATAAAAATAAAACCAAAATTAATATAAATAAGTAGCTTTCAAGAACTCTCTGGGTGGCGGGGATAGTTCGCACTCTGATATCAAGGATCCTGACACCCTAGAATTGTGGTTTTATAGAAAACTGCCATTTTGCGCTCTCAGAACTCTGGTCCCAAAGACCTGCATGAAATAGGCTGATTTCCTCCCAGACAGCCCAGTGGGGATGCAGCCCCCACTCAGTGGCTCGGGACAAGCTCTCGGGTGGGTCGGGCCCCCGTGCATGTGCTGCGTCCACCCGGGGTCACGCGGAGCGGAAACGCTGCCGCCCACCGCGCCGGTTCCGGTTCCGGTTCCGGGAGTGCTGTCCACA
Organism: Petromus typicus; assembly: GCA_004026965.1. Taxonomy (NCBI): domain Eukaryota; kingdom Metazoa; phylum Chordata; class Mammalia; order Rodentia; family Petromuridae; genus Petromus; species Petromus typicus. The sequence continues at coordinate 52,490 of PVIR01003067.1, read as the reverse complement.
GCCGCGCGGAAAGGCTCCGGATCCATTTTCACCGGCACCTTCATCTCAAAACAAGCAAACTTCGGAATTCTACACCGGAAATTCTGATAGTAACCCACATAAAGAGATTTTATTGCTAATGACAAAGATGAAAATATATGTGGGAAGGGCAAACACGAATCTGTGCCACTCCAGTGAAATGTGCTTCACCACTGCGCTGGACAGAGAGCTTACATGACTAAGGTTATGTTTATTATTAAATTATGGGCTGGTAATGATAGTGTGAGTTTAATTATCAGATGGGGACGCCGAGAATTAGGAGTTGGCATTTTCCATCAGGCTATTAAAGCGCATTATAAAGAATAAAAATGGAAATTCACTTAGCCAGTTAAACTAAATGATTACAAGCATCAGTATCAAATTTTCACCAAAGAATTTCAGTGCTCCTGACACGGACTCTCATGATGATAGCTTTTAAAGAAATGGTTATCAAGGCACCTCCCAGAATTCCAAACGTTCCAGAAAAACATAAGATCCAAAAAAAGAGAGAATAATCCAATTTATATGCCACTCAAACCTGCTTTCGACTCTTTCATTTGCCTCATCATAGTTTTTCAGAAGCAAAATATCAAAGGTAAACACGTCAATGAATCAGAAACAGCCGAGAATTCCCCTCTGCGGTCCCGAGCAGAAGCTCACCCTCCTCTGCACACTGTGCTGCCCTGTGGCCTGCGAGTGCTGGGGTGTGCCGGACGAAAGGTGACAAGATGGGCCACAGGACGCAGACCTGAAGCTGGCTGAGGGAGTGTCTGCAATATCTTCCTGCTGAATCTGTCTTCTTTTCTTAAAAAGTTGGATAAAGATACAAAGGCTTTATACACTTGTAGGTCAAGCAATCTATTTGGTATGTTCTGCAACAGATAAAAATTATTATGAGAAAATGTAATTCCTTTTGGAAACCTCAGATGATTTAAAGACAAATTTAAAGTTTTGGAAAATGTGCTGATCATGTTTTCTGTCTACTCGCACATGGCAGAGTCCCTGTGGTCAGTGAAGACACTGCATCCTTTCTGGCTGTGTAGCAGGGCCAGGCGGCTCTGCCCAGCTCCAATGTCACACTTGGAGCCAACACTTGACCTTGTGAGTGTGTGCCCGGGCATGGGTGTGCAAGCGGCTCGCTGCCTGCTCTTGCCTCAGCTACAGGAAGCACATGACCTGGCCTTGGAAACAGAGCACAGGGGCCAATTCTTTCCCTTCTGAGCACGGTACATGGAAGAAGGGCCCCCACACAACTCCAAAGATTGGTGAAAATGTTACTGTGACGCCTGTCAGGGCCACCTGTCCCAAACCTTCGGGTGGACCAGGTGCCCGGAGGCCAGCTGCAAACTAAGTGCTTGCTTCAGGAAATGGAAGGCTATATTTACTTGCACAAGGCAGGGGCAAAGGAATTCTGTCTTGTGGAGAAGTCATATTACTCCAGTCTTTATAAACAAGAAAATCCTGGGCAATTGGAATATTCATTATTTTTAAGCCACCTGAGAACCAAAGCTAGAACATAACCAGCTGACCATAATCCTGCAGTAGAAGCACTTCCATGGAGAAATAAGTGCCGTGAGCACTTGCTTCCTTGAACCTGGAGTAGTGTCCAGCACTTCATGTGGCACGAAGATGGCATCCACCCAGGACCCCGGGGGCTCTGAGTGTGCCATGGAGAGGCCCCGTGTGTGAGTCAGCCACGGTCAGAACACTTATCCTGGTGTCACTTCCCACAAATGTGGTCTGCATGCACCTTGCACACAGGACTCGCCGGGCCAGCCTTCCTCTCTGCCTCTACCTCTGCCCTCATTGCTGCACCTGACGCTTTTCAGCTTTCTCTTGACAGGTTAGGACCTCACACTGGTCCACTTCACGGGGTGACAGAGAAATAGCAGACAGTGTTGTGGATTTTGCATTATGCAGTACAGTCCTGAAATTTATGGCTCCCAAACATGCTGCTAAAGCTGTTACTGAATATTGAGACAAAAAAAATCAAAAGCCACAAATTCTTTTTGCTCTTTCAGGGGAGAACAGACATAAAAGATAATGAATACTGTTCCTTCTCTCCTTAGTCCTAAAAATAAAATGAACAGTGTGAATGTTCAATACTGTTATTCACAAAGTCCCTCTCAAAACAAACATTTTCTTCCATGGACCTGTTTAATACAAAAACTAATTTTATCAAGACATGATATGTAAGCATGTGATTAGGCTCCTGTATAAATCTGACTCTGTCTAAGAAATGAGGTGTCATCTAGTGTAAGGTTCTATTGAATCCCTTCCACAGCCCATTTCTACAACAATTTGGAAAACTGGCAGATAGTGCAATCTCTCAGGAATTCTATTAACAATCTGCACAAACTTCTAAAAATTTAAGTTATTTAAGAGAAAAATCAAAGCCTTTCAAATGTATGGATTTTTTTTTTTTTTTTTTTACAAATGGACTAAATAATGTGTTTTGCAAATGGATAGAAATAAGCTAAGAATTCCCATGTGTCAGACATCTTAGCACTCAGAAATGGTAGGCGTACGTTCTGTTCCTGTCTTCACGTTTGTGTTCTGGGGCCAGTAGAGCTGTATGTTACTCACAGATCATAAAGTCGAATGACACATACTTGGACGTGGACACTTCCCTTGCAAATACCTCTGCACAGATGAGTCCACAGAGAACCATCCAGCAGCCTCGGCCACAGTGCAAAGATCAGACTGGCACAGAAGCAACGTGCCAGGCAGGACAGGAGACAAAATGTCTAAACGGGCAGAAGGCAACCAGATATTGCGAAAACAGTTTTCATGAAGAGGTTAGCCTCTTCAGTCGAAAGCTGAGTGTTACTAATGACTTGAAATGAGTGCTGTGAAGTCAGGGCGTGGCTTGTATTAAAATAGTAACAGAATTAACCAACAGCAGTTGCTGCGGGTGGCTAATCCAGAAAATCTTCTTCTTCCTCTCCCCACCTCCGGTCCTCTTTCACTTTCTCTGCTTTCCCTTCTTTCCTTCGTCCTTCTATTCGCCCTTTCCTCCTCCCTTCATTTTTTAGTTCTTCATTTTTTAGAAAATACTTTATAAGTACCTGGTCATACAGACTTTTCTTTGTTCAATAATTAAAGTCAGCACTACACTGATATTTTATAATAAAACGGTGCCGCTGAACTTCCTTTTCAGGTAGTCGTTTTATTAATCATACAAGAATCTGCGCACCAGTGAGAGTGACCAAATTAAAGTCAAAGACCACTGAATGACGGCAGAATAAAAGATGAAAAGCAACAGCCAGTGAACTGGCGAATTCTGCGCCTCAGCGTGGCTGGCCGCTGGATGCCCAGGTAGCCGGAGAAACACGGCGAGTGTTTCTTAGAGAGCAGCGCTCGGACCGTGGGCTGAGCTGTGAGAATCCGCCCCCGCGCTGTGCATGCAGCCGTCCGGTCCTCTGGGGGACGGAGCCGCGGAGCAAGCAGGGCGGAGCACAGGAGCTGGGCAGTGGGCTGCCTCCCCTCCCAGCCCAGCCGCTGAGCGTCACTCCTCCCACCCCCAGGCCCGGAGAGGGGCAGTGTTGTAGTCGTGGCTCGCTGTGGTCTCGGACTGAAGGCTGCCACTGTTTTCTTGACGCCCAGTTCTCAGCGGGAACCCCAACCTCTGTCCCCAACGGAGCGACTTCGTGTGAGTCTCATGCATGTACTGTCCATGGCTCAGGGTGGTCAAAACGTACAGTGAGTGTTTAAATGAAAACCTTGCCGAGCTGAAGGACTCCGTCTCCATCCCTCTCAACGTCCCGCCCCTCGTTTGCGCCCTGACCTCATCATTCTCGCCGCGTTCTCAAGCGGTTCCTTTTCACAAGAGCCTTTCCAAGGAGAGGTGGGTAAAAACACCGAGCGCTGCTCTGATCCCCGCCCGGCACGACGCCGCGTCCTCACCGCGGGACTCCCTGGATCCGGCAGCCTGTGACTCTGACTTCCAGAAAGTGAAGAGGGAAACGCGCTGGATTCGGACCTCCAAGTCAGCCACGCTTTTTTAGCAAGCGCATGTGTGAAAGTGACTTCCAGGAAGCAGCGCGAGTGATGGCACAGGTGTGTTCGAAGCAAGGGGAAGAGTTTCCAAAGAGGTTAATTGTAATGTTTCTTTTACTGTAATAAAATGTTCAGTGAAGTTTTCCATCATATCTCAGATCTACTTGTCTATCTTGTTGGTTCTCTTTCTGTGAAGATATCAGATTAATACAGCTAGATTATTCATTAGCTATGCCACAGATGAATGATCAAAAGTTGCTATATCATATAAAGTTGCTATCTCAAACCCTTGACATGTGAACCAGGGCCCCTTAAGTGATATTTAGAAAAAGATATATGTGAAATACTAAAACTGCCTTCTCAGAGCCTGTGGATGTGGTTCTCAGAACACGGTCCCCTGAAAGGAAGTACCAGTAGCACTTCAGAAATGGAAATTATCCAGCCGTGTTTCGGATAAAACGTCAGAAACCTTCGGGCAGAACCCAGAAGCCTCTTCTCTCCAGTCATCCGGTGACCCCGATGTCCACTGTGGCTTCAGAGCTGTTACCCCCAACACCCGCCCTAGTGATTCTCCTGTTCAACCCCATACATCTGGGTTCTGGGCAAAGTCAGTATGGTATACAGTCTTCTCTCCCGTGACTATTGGAAGAACACAAAGTTTCTTTTCTATTAGCCAGTTTCTTCTATGTTGCAGAAATGCATACTTATTTCAACAATTGTTTTCTAATTAGTGCTTTAGAAGTAATTAAAATGTAATATCATTGTTGAATGATCATATTTTATTAAGTAATATCTCCTTTAAAATATGAGAAAAGTTTGAAAAAATCCAGCAAGCTTTATGGTGTTATAATTTATTGATGTATGAACTGCATTTCCATTCAGCTTTCCACAGGATTTTTACTTTTGTTAATGGCACCTGTATGTCCTATGTTTACTTTACAAAATAAAATCTACTAGTAAATGACTGAAACAGAGAGACAAAAAGAGAACTTACACGTATCTTAGCAGCATTTATTTTTTTAAAAAAGTGTCATTGGTTAAGAGAGGAACATAAGGTACTTCCTAAGACAGCAGATATTAGCAAAGTAGGGCAAGCCAGACATCTCAGCAGAAAATCTAGTTTCCTTTTCTTTTTTTCAAAAAAGATAATCATAAAACTAGTGAAATTTTTTAAATGTATTATAGACTTTTCAGAGAATACACTGCAGTGTCAACAAATATGAAGCCATATTATAATCCAAACATATACCACCCCCCAAAATTTCAAAATAATTAGAATCAGATAAAGTAAAGGTTCTATGGTCTCCATATTTTTCCTCAAAAGAAGAAAAAACTGAGAGTTTTATCTCATCGTGAAGTACTAAGCAGTAAACAAGCTCTGGGGACGTTTGCTTTGCCTGTGACCTGTCCCTGTTGGAGTTGCCGGGATCTGGCCGCGTTTTCTGTGAGCGAAAGTCGGAGTCTGACAGGACGCGGCCGATCGCCTCAGCTGTGCGTATTTGGGGATGTGTGGCGACCTGAGAATGAGAAATGTGGGTCTTCTCAAAATTAAACTCTGAAGTATTTTGGTTTTTTTTCAGTATTATTTTCCTGAGCCATATTTAAGAACTCCATTAATTTTAAATAAAATATTATTAGGTTTCACTAAGTATAACTGAATCATTTCAGCTGTGAAAGTAAACATTTTCTTTCTAAATCTATAATTATTATTAAAGTAAGGGATTATTTGAAGTTATTCCCTTTATGTACACAAGCTGTCAAGCTTTTAAATGATCTTCATGTCAGTCATGTAGTAGATTAAATAGGTAAATAGCTCAGCAAAAGGTAGCTAACTGTGTGTTGAGCGTCGGTGTCCTAGAACTCCAGGATCTGCAGGGATTGGGTGGCTGTGTTCCGGGCCCAGCTGTTTTGGGCAGCAGGACCCGGTCTGCTGACTCAGCTGTGCTTACCACTCTGTGCACATTTTGTCTCCGGGAAGCTGTGATTCACCGTCCCTGGAAGAGGCTGCCTGGTCTGACCGTCTCCCAGGTGCTCATGTGGTTAGCGGCGGGCATTGGGAAAGTGATGAAAGTCGCGAGAGGACCAGCCCGCGGATAGGCTCAGGGCGAGGGGCCCGACCGGTGCAGGCGTCAGGGCGGGGTGTGGCCCTCGGGCGCAGTGCCCTCCGCTGGGTCCTGCAGCACATCGTGCTGTGAGCAGGAGCCGGACCCTCTGAGCCACGAGCCTCCACGAACCCCTCTCCTGCGGGCTGTGTGTGTGTCGAACTTGTCCCAGTGATAAACACCTAAAGTGTGCAGTGATTAAGAACAGCTAATTAAACTACCTCTTCTCATCTTACTGGTAAAGCTCGGAAAAGAAAGCGCTTTCTCGCTGTGAGTAGCTGCTGTTTCTGACCGCCCTTTGGATCCAGTTCCTCAGTGTCCATCTGTGCCTCGCGTGCTCCTGGGCCCCCACGGGTTTTAACTGTTGATTCCTATCACCGCAAACATGAAGACGCCTCCCGATGAAAAGGAAGGGTGTAGCGCAGCTCTTCGGTGGCTGTCTGAGTGAGCACTGGCTCCTCTTCAAACCCTAACCTCCTTCCTGCCTCCGGAGTCACCCCGATGTGTCCGGAGCGCTGTCTGCTTTCTGCTCGCTCCCCTCCGGGTCAGCTGCGCCTCCTCCCCCGTTTCTCTTCCTTTGGTTGCTTCTGTACTTGGCCATTTGGTGTCTACTGGTTTCTTTAGTTTCTGGCTTTTCCCAAGCAGAGCCTGACAGCAAAATGATTCTTTTTGAACCTGGACAAACAACCTCAGAAATAATTTTTTCCTGTTTGACTCACTCTCTTTTCCAGTTTAACTCACTGTGTATCCTTCAAAGGCAGGACTTCTCTGCCTATTTTTCTTGAGCTATCTCCTTTCTTTGTGGCTGTGTTTAGCTCATTTCAGTTACTGGAAGCATTCAAAAGCTTCCAGATTTGTGATTAACCATGCTGCATTAGAATAACATCCAAGCAACTCTGATAAAAATCAGGAATAATGCAAATGAACATTTTTACATGTGAAATCGATTGTAATAACTTTCATGTTAGACATACTTATTTTATTCACAATATTCCTGAATATCATATGTGTATTTACATTTCTATTTCAGAGTTTTATAAGTAAGTATAATCACAGATAGGATATATGTAAATGTGAACAACATCATCAGGAAAGGATTTAAGAATTTTCATGTTACTGCTTTTTCCTATCACAAGTATTAACAGGCAAATCTAATTTGTGAGCATGGGCAGGTTTATTGTGACATTTTGATGAAATAATTTTAAATATACTTGAGTCAGAGAAAGTCAGCATTTCACAAATGTTCTCAGTGGGGTGCCCTGGAGTAGTTCCTCACTTCTGACTATTTATTGCAACAATTTAAAATGCCTGGATCTAGACGGACCCGGGCACCCCGTCCATCTCTACCCTGTGCAGTGCACAGTGTTCCAGATCCTGACAGGTGACAGTCCTGGTGCTCACGCACCCCTCACTCACTACTTTAAAATAATTGTGCATTTTAGAAACCATTCGGATCCCATTCAAATGAAACTGAAGCTATGAAGAAATAAAAGGAAAAACTTTGCTTATTGAATAAGCGTTCTCTTAAGTGCCTTTAACATTGCCCCATTCAGTAGAAAAACAGATGACAAAATAGATTTGAAATTTCATCTAAAACCCTTAAAGTAAAAAAAAGAAAAAAGAAAAAAAAGAAAGCTTAACCTCAAAATAAGAAGTTCAGGTCTCTATTCAGGACTTTATTTCTCTTGTACCCATATCTTTGGTTACATTTAGATTTGGTTAATAAAAAGATATCATGTAAACAGAAGAAAAAAAAAAACTCTCAGTGGCTGGGAGTCTGTACCTGTCACCCACGGCCACGTCTGTCACAACGCGAAGTGGGCGAGGCCCCTGTCCGTACAGTCCCAGGACCCACCGCAGACAAGAGGGCGCCGGCCGGGCACTGCATCCAGCGCTGGCCCTGCAGCCCTGCCCCTCACCCGTCCCACACCCGAGGCTCTGAGGAGGACCCGACCACTTCTCCTAGAGACCCACAGAGGAGTCGCTGGGTAGAGGTGGGAAGGGGAGTTTGCCCACTTGGAATCATCATGTCAAGTGCAGAAATTTAACCCAAGCTTCTGCAGAGGTGAAAAACAACCCTCCATGTCAAAAAAAAAGCTGGTGAAGAAAGCAGACCGCCCCAACCGTGTGACCCAGTGCCGTGTCTTACCGAAGCCGAAGCACATTTACTGGTCACTTTCCTTTCACATTCTGAGTCTGGCAACTGACCAGCGAAATTAAATCCTTTTCTAAATAAAACATCAAGAGATTAGTTTTAAGCAAATCTACCTGGTAACAAAAGTGCCCCTATCCTGCAAGCTTTTTACACTCTTTAAGTTGGAAGACTTCATGTCCTCAAACTTATCTAAATATAGAAGTTTTAATATTAATTTTACCACTTCAGTTACTTAGCAGGTGTGGTAGCCGCCTGTTATCCTGAGGTGTTGTCCCTGAGTGTAGGAAGCAGCTCTTTATAACATCTAGAGGCGGAAGCAGGCTAGCACCGTGGGATATGTGTTTGTTCTCCTCCTAGTTCTGAGTCGAGTTAACCAGCCCACGGCCACTCCTGGGGTACATGAGGGGTTCACGCCTGGGGCCGCTGGGGCCTATAAGAAACACACTTGCCATGTGTGAAAATACATGCAATCACCAGTCTCACTTTTAACAGTAACCATAACATAGTGACTGCAAAGTGCAGAGTGGGAATTTCACAATTAGGAGAACCTTACAGACACCAGATTAATCCTACTAAAGTAGCAGAATAAGCAGTGATATCAATTTTCTCATTGCACATCTTGATAATTTGTGTGGGGTTTTTTGACACGGTTAAATCAGCATAGTTAAAATTCACCAATTTTGTGGCTCCCAAATTCACTTACTATTGATTAGTCAATTTAATTTTCTGTAGTTTTACTCTTTGTATTTGATATTAATTGCTTTTCACATTTTCTTATTTACTTTGTAAGAAGGAACGATAAATCTGAGTTATCGGTAGGAAAGCGGTTGCCCCTGGAAGATCCTCGGTTGAGTGCGGCAACCCGCCATGCAGCTCCAGCTCTGCGGTCGGTGCTCGTGGAGGCGTCTTGGAGGAAGCACGTCAGCAGGCCTGGCTTTGCTCACCAGTCAGATGCCTGTGCTGTCATGGAGGGTGTAAAGCATCTACTTCTGATGTGGTTGTTGGATCTGAGGTCACTGCCTGTCTGTTCGGTTGGTATTTTTACAGCCGACTTCTCAGGCCGTGAGCTGAGTGTCTTGTGTCAGGGTTGTGCTCCTCCGTCAGCCAGGCGCATTCGCTGCTATTGCTTCTTTGTCTGTCTTCCCCTCAGAGCCCGTATGAGACAGCGCACAGGTCTCACTCCCCTTCCTGCTGGGACTGAGCTGGGGTCTCAGGCCCCAGCCCTCCTGCCGTCTGCACTTCTGCGGTCACAGACCCCATACAAGTCCAAATATCACAATCCACATTGCCATTTCTGTTTCACAGGGTCGTCTCCCATGTAAAATTAGCACACAAACGCTCTGCTGAAGTTACTGCACACCTGCCATGTCTGCGTGTTTCACTCCTCTGTGTAGGAGAATATTTCCACCAGGGTGCCTTTTCTGTTGCCTGGTGTCTGTGGACAATGATTTTTCTATGTGCCTTTTGCAATATGAAATACCTTTAAATTCACTTTACTATTGATCAGTTATAAATTCTACTTGGATTATTACTTTAATACTTTAAAGAAACTATTTTAGCCTCTGATGGTTTTATAATTTTTGGCAAAATTTCCCTGTCATTACCATCTTCACTCTTCCAAACAAAGTGCTTTTGCCTTTTTAAGATTTTCTTTATATTACATTTGAAAATGTTTTGATCACATACCTTGGTATAATTTCCTTACTGTTAGTTGATCTCAAATCTCTAGATTAACATATTTTACCACATTCAGAAAAACTTTTAGCTTATTTTTCACACAACTGAGTTGCACTCCTGTGGGAACCTAATCTGATATTCGTTGGGCTGAAATAATGGTGGGCATAATTCACTGACACTCAAGAAATGTTGCTTCTGTTACATTCTTTCTGCTTTGATTTTTTTTTTTTTTTTTTAGGTTTTTTGAGACAGGATCTCACTTTGTGGTTCAGGCTGGCCCTCAGCTCAGCCTCAAACTCACATCACAATCCTCCTGCCTCTGCCTCCCGAGTGCTGGGATTACAGGCGTGAGCTGCCACGCCCGGCACTGTGGATGTGGTACTGGTTGCTGCTGGGTGTGAGTCTCCACACCCAGTATTGTTATGTGGTTACCGGGGATCGAACCGGGTCCTTGCACTTACAAGACAGGCGCTGGAACCACTGCGCTAACTCCCCGGCCCTCTGCTTTGATTTTTAACAGCTTCTATTACTCTGCATTTGTATCTGTTGATCTCTTTTGCAGTATCTCCTGTGTTATTAATCTAACCTGATTCTCATCTTCAGTGACTTCATTTCCTGTGCACACACGTGGTAGAGTTTTCCGTGTCTTTCTGTCTCATTTGCCTCTAACGCCCTGGCACACCGGGCACAATTTAACCATGTCACCATCCCCACCACTCTGAAGATCAGTGGTCAAGATATTTACTATATCTTAGCTGTTTCCTGCAGTGGTTAAACACTTTACCACATATTCAGTGTTGAATTTCTAATTAATACAGTTGATTTATATTTTAGAATAAAATAAAACATCACTATAAACATCACTTATAAACATCACTACATTTCTTACCTTATAATAAGTTTATCATTTCAGATTAAAAAGTGATTTTATCAAAAACAATTTCATTACTTTTGTCCTTAAACATGTCATTCTCTATTTAATATATGTATCTTTCTCTCTCTTTGTTTCTCTCTATAAAAATATATTTATATCAATAAATTTCATGTGTAATTTCATACACATAAGTGTATAAAATATATTTTCAAAGCTTCATACATATATGTATGTGCATATGTGCATATGAATATACACACCATATATAAGATCTCGCCAGGGAGATAAATAATATTTCTGGCATGAAATTCACATTACTTTTTCCTTATGTGGGTAAGCCAAAGAATTGATAACAGATTCTTGTGTTTGATTTTTCTTCACCTTTTGCTTTTTCATATAATTTTATTTTATATATATAAAAATATTGGCATAGCTCTAAGTTCAACCTACAAAACATGGTATTCTTTAGAGAATTCTTAATTCTCTCTAGTCTCTTCCACTCAATGTCACTCTTGCCTTGGAGCACATTTCTTAGTTTTTAGTACCTTTCCTGCTGAAAATACATGAAGCAGATGTGTTTACCTCACGCCCCGCCACCCTTCTGCCACACATGGTATTTGTGTCTCTCCTCAGCGCCCCACCTGCCCACGTAAGAACACGCAGTGATCTCGGCGTGGAGCAATGCTCCCGTCTGTGCGGGCGGATCTCCTGGCCTCTGGCCACACCGGAGACGACGTGGTTTTCTTTGTGCAGGTACCTGTGGTGCCCCGTCTGAGCAGGACGGCCTTGAGGGAGCCTCCACTCCCGGGCTGTATCCATCCGCCCCCTTTCTCCTCTGTCTTCCTTCTCATCTCCCCCCCCCCAGCACTGTCACCCACCTGGCCCTGAGCACTCAGTGAGAACTTCGCTGGCTGAGGTATTAGAAAGATCTGGGGGTAACTAGGGAGCAGTCTCTGTTCATATTTCTAATTGCGTTAGAATTTTGAGTGAGAAACAACTTCATTGTGTTAATCCTGTTAGAGGGTTTCGTATCCAGCGTTTAGAAGAGGAAACCTTTAAACTGCTGCTGCAGGTGGGCAGTGTGTGGTGAAGAAATCTGTGTCTGGCCAAAACTCTGATCCAGCAGCTGCAGCCCCAGGACGGGAGGAACCTAGAGACCAGACAGGTGGGCGCGCCCGCCCTCGCTTCGGGCCCGACACCTCCTTCCCACGGTCAGAACATAAGTCTCCAGTTCACAAGCAGCACAAAGGGACAGGACATTGCTCACAAACTTAAAAGTTGTCAGAAATTTTAAAGCCAACTGTGTTTTCACAAAAGAAAAACAAGAGACGGAGACAAAATAAGAAACTCTGCTGAGACCACTCTGCCAGCTGGGTGGTTTCGTCTCCAGGCCACAGTCAGAATGAGGAGGTCCCGGACAGGCCTGCGAGGCCAGCATTAGGGGACTGAAAGACAAACCAAAATAATAATCACAATTATACAAGTAAGATGAATTTAATGAAATGTGAAGTCTAAGTAGAATGGAGCTTTGGATCTGTTTACCACGTGGAGCGAGCTGGGGACAAACGACTGAGGAGCGTGGGCGGGTCTGAGACAGGCTGGTGCGGAGGAGACAGGGCCGGGGCTGGGGAGGCCGGACAGGCTGGTGCGGAGGAGACCGGGCCGGGGCTGAGGAGGCCGGACAGGCTGGTGCGGAGGAGACCGGGCCGGGGCTGGGGAGGCCGGACAGGCTGGTGCGGAGGAGACCGGGCCGGGGCTGAGGAGGCCGGGAATCATCTCCCAAGCTCGCAGACACGGCCAGGAAATCGACCCTCGCGACCTGGGAGACTCGGAAAGCTTCGGAAGCGCTCAGCACAGGAGCTGCTCCGGGGAGAGGAGGAGAAGGTTCCTGTGCGCTGTGAGACGCTACCGGATACGCTGCCCTGGGATGATTAGAACCAGCGGGACGCAGAGCCGGGGCCTCCGCGCCCTTCAGGACGTCACCTTGGCCAAACTATGCTAAAATATATTTTTCTGCCCCTTCTCTGAAATTTCAATACCATGATGCTGGATCAACTCTCCTACTAGTTACCTATATTAGCCTAATGTTTAACTATTGCTCTTTACAATTCTTGTTTTTTGAAGTTGCCGACATATGTAAGTTTCACTGCAATTTTCCTAAACAAGTTTCTGGAAGTAGTTATGATACAAACATGAGTGGGCGCAGAGTCCGCCGGAGCTGGTTCTGACGGTGGCTGTTCGTCACTCCGGGGAGCCGCTCTTGGACACACCGAGGTGAGGATGTGTCCTTTACAGGTGCGTGTTGGTCGCACAAGACTCACTTCCTGGAAAGGTATAGAAAACTCGGCTCTGAAGCCGCGAGGGCTGAAGGCTCCCTGACCTCGGGGACCTCGGCCTGACTCACACCTGCGCCTGGGGCTCAGGGCTGTACCCGGGGTGCGTGGCGTCGTGACCACACCAGCTGCGGACTGTGCTTCGGGCTCAGGTTTCGTGTCCACCTCTGCACTGGAAGTGACACCCCGTGAAATCGCCACATGCAAGTAACCGGGGAAGGGGTGAGAATGTATGTAGGATGGTGACTGAGTCAGAAGAACATCCCAGCACGGTGAGACACAAGTGTCAAAGGAGGGAAAGAGCACCCAGGTCATGCCGATGCCGTGACTTTGCCAGGCGAGAAGCTTGGGAGAAAACGAAGCGCGAGACTCGGTCCAGAGCCGCACTGTGGCACGGGCGGTGTCTCCGGGTCTCTTCTGCGCCCACTTCGCTGTGTTAGCGAGTGCGAGGGGCACAGGGTGAGGGCACCAGACGCGAGTGCCGAGGTGCGAGGGCGGGCGGCTGTCTGGGGAGCCTCCCCAGCGCCAGGGCTCCGGCCTGCGGCCCAACAGCCGCTCAGGTCTGCGAGAGGGCAGGGCCTTCAGCACCCGCCGGCTTCCAGTCCCGCCTGGGGCCTGCCTGGCGTCAGTTTTAGTTCCGTTTTCTGGCGGTGGCTTCGCCGTGTTCACCATCTCTCGGCCCGCGAGCCCCCAGCGGGCCGGGGAAGCTCCTGCGGGGCCCGGAGGACCGGCCCAGCTCTGGCCGCGCCTGGGCTGCCGGGCAAGCCGAGGCCCGGGCGCGAGGGTGGCAGAGGCTCGCCGCCAGCAGCGGTCCGAGTCCCGCAGGGTCCTCGGCGGCTACCCCGGGAGGGACGCGGCCGCCCCAGGCTGCGCTCTGCAGCAGCTTCGGTCTGGTCGGCGATGGCTTTGGTTCTCCTGCAACCTGCGCTCTAAACACAGCGGCGCAGCTGTCCTGGCGCAGAGAACAGATCGCAGAGGGCGCACCAAGCCCACCGGAGCCTCCGCATCTTGGATTTGGGAAACGCGCTGTGCGGAAAGGGAAGGGCTCCCTCGGGCGGGAGCCAGAGAACCGCCGCCGGACCGTGCCGCCGAACTTGCTTAGAGCTCCAGGAGGATCTGTGCCAGAGGCTAACGAATCGGCAAGGACGCCTCTGACACTGGCGTTTTCCTAGAAATAAGAGCACACTAATCCTTGGCGCTTTGCTTCCGTTCGCTTCTCTTCACAGCCTCAGACGCCTGCGGGTTTAGGGCTCACACTTTACATAGTGTTCTGTCGCCACCTCGTGTTCAAGAAGGGAATGTCACCATTCCTGTGCGCAGGGCTCCCCTTCGTAGATGATTAAATGAAATTCTATGATTACACCAAATTTTGAAAGCATTCTGTGTCTAATAGACATATAATATTATAATATACGTAATACTATGTCTATAACTTTCTATATGTAATACATATATCAGTTATCAACACATAAGAGTGGCACAGCTGCCTGTGTGGAAGAATACATAACTTACAGAATTTAGTGGCCACTGTGAGTGGGAAATGCAGCCAATTTAATACTCAACGACACTATTTTACTTCCATGATACAAAAGGCAAATGACTTATTTTTCTAAACAACATATTCTTAATAATATGTTCATAATTTTCCGAATTACTCTCTATATTTTCTATGTATTGTTCAACCCCAGTATGCCCTTCTTGGCTGGCTGGTATCCTTACAAGTTAGAGTTAATCACTTTGCACTGCACATCTCCACTAACCATGTTCTAACTCACCTGAAATTTCTCACTATCTGACATCTTTCTGTTGTGTTTTATTTCTTTTCTTTTCTTTTCTTTTACAATTTAATTATCTGGGGCTGGTGATTTAGCTCAATGGTTTCAGCACCTGCATTGCAAGTTCAAGGCTCCAGGTTAAATCCCCAGTAACCACATACAACAAAGCTGGGAGTGGTGACTCATGCCCCCAGCAATCAGTACCACACACTACATGCCAGGCGTGGTGCCTCATGCCTGTAATCCCAGCACTTGGGAGGCAGAGGCAGGAGGATTGCTATGACTTCAAGGCTCACCTGAGCCACATAGTGAGCTCAGAGCCAGCCTGAACTACAGTGAGACCTTGTCTCAAAAACCTAAAAAAAAAAAATTAATTACCTGGTCATTCCTGAACATTAGCTATGCATTCAGAACTCTAACCCATAATATCAGTTAGTAACATTCAGCTTCATTGAAATATATAGCTTTTTATCTTTAACAAACTGCAGGCAATTTAAAAATAATACTGATCTATTAACCGAGCATAAAATAGGCAATCAATGAGCTGTCTATAATTGCTCAATAATGAATGGCTTTCTAAAGTTACTCTTCCAGTAAATGTAGTATAAACAGTTAGTGACATCCTTGTTTATTAAAATTTATTGGTACTTAGGTTCTATCAATAGCCAAAACATTGACGAATGCCCTAGTATTTCTAGCTACTCTAGACGCTTGGGTTGGGGTTAGACACTCTGAATGAAGGTCACAGGTAAAGCACAGCCATGCTGGGCATGATTCAGCACAGCGCCAGGCTCTGCCCACCTGTGTGGGGGCGCGGTGCTCAGAACTCCGCCTCTCTGTCGCCCCTTCTTCTTGCTGTTTCCCTTTCTGGTCTGATGACCCACCTTCCTGCTGTGTGGTACTCAAATCTCAGCACTGTTTTTGGGTAATAAGTATTTTTCTTGTCTTTTGAATATTAAGTGTTTGTACTGAATATTTTTATTTAAATTAAATATTTATTTTAATATCTGTCTTTGATAATTAACTATTTAAAATTAAAGATTCATCTATGTAATGCCAAATGTTTAGATACATTCAGTTTGCCTGGTATTTATTTAGAACACATTCTTCTATTATTTCTTTTATTTTTATATTTTCTCCAGAATCCAACCAAGTAGCTCATATATAATGTCTCTATATCACTCTGGATTTCTCTGAGTACTTGTAAATACACACACAATAGTTCCATTTCATATATGTAACAAATTCAAAAATATATAATATGAAAACATGATACCATGTACCTTGAGTAATAGCTGGCTGATTTTCCACTCAGAAAAGCATCGCTGTCATCGGGAAGCTCCCTGCTGGGTATCGGGATCACTGAGACGGAGGGAAGTTGTGCGACTAAATGGACTAACCATCAGTAGTGGAGCGGCTGTGCTCCCCAGAAGTCTCGACGCGAAGCCACCAGCCCTTACCTGGCTCAGCACAGCAAAATGGAAAGCTTTGCGCATGACGCGGGCTCTTGGTGGTTTGCAGTTTTATCGGAGCGCCAGAGAGGGCGCTGTGCAGTCTTGAGTGACCGCTACCCTAAGGCTCACACTGCGAACCTGGGTAAGTGAGCATGAGAAACACTGTCACTGGAATAGGAGCTCCCACTCCTAACTTATACCTTCAAAGATTCTATTTTAAACTGAGGCAAGCACAGAACCACGCAATGTACAAAACATTTCTAACACCGCGTATATAGCTGGTTGTGTTAGTGGCCAGCCTCTGTCTCGGACGCCGGGCCCTTGGGCTGTGCAGAACATCCGCAGGGACATGGAAGCTGTGCTGAGACAGTGTCTGTGTCGCCACCTCCCAGACCAGTCCAGTCTTAATCAGAAGCCATGCAAGTGTGGGAAGCCTCTTTCCCACCTCCCATAGCTGATCAATAGAAAGAGGCGGGCTGGGAAGAGCCGGCGCCCTGGTGAATAAAGGCCGGCAGTTCTGTGGGGAGACCGGGGTGAGCAGCGCGGCTCTCTGGGGCCCCTTTGATAAGGGAGCTTCATCTTGTTATGCACAGAAAAGACTGACCACCAAATAGAGCATTCGCTGCAAAAGCAAAACAAGATGGGTCCATCACTCATATTTTGGGGTTGCCCTGACCGGGGACCTTCGCTGTACTGCTTGTCACAATGAGAACTTGTGTCATCGAGGTGAGTCTGGCTTCTACCCATCGCTGACCCTCAAAATCTCTAAACGCCATTTTAAATAAAAAGATAAGCTCCAAAAATTATGCTTGGGGGGCCGGGAAGTTAGCTCAGTGGTTCTGGCACCTGTCTTGCAAACGCAAGGACCTGGGTTCAATCCCCCGGTAACCACATAACAATACTGGGTGTGG
Source organism: Petromus typicus (assembly GCA_004026965.1). Classification (NCBI taxonomy): domain Eukaryota; kingdom Metazoa; phylum Chordata; class Mammalia; order Rodentia; family Petromuridae; genus Petromus; species Petromus typicus. Next base: position 35,192 of record PVIR01003067.1, on the reverse strand, counting down.
AGACTCACACCCAGCAGCAACCAGTACCACATACCACAGTGCCGGGTGTGGTGGCTCACGCCTGTAATCCCAGCACTCGGGAGGCAGAGGCAGGAGGATTGCTGTGATGTGAGTTTGAGGCTGAGCTCAGAGCCAGCCTGAGCTACAAAGTGAGAACTTATCTGAAAAAAAAAAAATTATGCTTGAATGAGCTACGAAGTTATCTCACATGGAAGTTTATTCTCTGATGATGTCTTTGAAATCTTAATGAAAAGTTAAAATTAGTTTGTTAAATCATAAACTGGAAAAATAGATAGTAGCCATTCTTTTTACTATAATACTAAACTTTTATGATTTCTGATGCTTCTGTAGCATCTTAGAAGATGAATAAGCAAGACTTTGCATAGCTGTGGGAAGCAGCCCAGGAGACCCACCAGGTGCACACAACGAACGGATGTGCGTGCCCGCCTTTCCCGCATCTCCAAGGCATCAAAACCAGTCATGGAGTTACCTTTTGAATCCGGCCTCCGCATATCATCTTACTTGTGGTGCATTTCATCACTGTGGTAATGAAGACAAGACAAGAGCAGGGAAAACCATGGTTTCATTAATTAGATCATATTTTAGCTCCATTAGACCCTAACTGCTTAGTACTGAAGGGATGTGTGCGAATGATCAATTGCACACGTGCAGGGCTGGGATGTAGTTGTGTTTCAGCCAGTTTTAAGAAAAGCTAAAAACACGAGCACAGAGTTCGAAGAGCACATCCTCCACCTGCCAACAGGACGCTTTTCACAAAGCAACTTGGTTCCGATCTGCAGTGGTCAGACCCAGAGCAGACCTGCGCAGGTCCTGTGCATCTCTCTTCCCCGGCCACTCACCTGCTCTGAAGCCACATATTGAAAATAGTCTTTTATATTTCAAATATTTATAGGTACATCATATATACATATCATGATTGCACTCAACATTGAAAATTTATACCAGTATATATGACTTGATTCTCATTTTCCCATTCCTCTACCCACCTTGCGACCCTCTCGCCCCTTGATACATAAGTTTTGTTACCATTTTTGCTACCATCACATTGTTTTTCCCCTCATTACTAACCCCTACATCTCATTTTCTTTTGAATATTTTCTACTTCACAATATCAACTATATATATATATATATATATATATATATATATATATATATATATATATATATATATGTTAAAACTCATCCACATCTTCATTTTCTCATGCCCAAGAAAATATTTACACACTGGTAACCTTTTTATTTCACTTACAAGTATGTCCTCAAGATATATTCATCTGAGTATAAATGACTCAAACTTATCATTTTTATGGCAGAGTAATACTCTTTTATAGAAGAATCACATTTTCTTTACTCAGTCTCCAGTTGATGGGCATTTTGGTTGCTTCTAAGATTTAGCTATGACAAGTCGAGCTGCTGTAAGCATAGGTGCATGTATGTCGCTGTGATACGAAACTTCTAATTCCTTAGTGTATATAGCTAACAGAGGAACAGCAGGGTCAAATGAGACCTCTGGTCCTAGTTTTCTGAAGACTCTCCACACTGATCTGCACAGTGGTTGCACCTGTCTACCCTTATCCCACCAACAGTGGAGAAGGGTTCCTTTTTCTCCACAGCCTTGCTAACATTTGTTGCTGGCTAATTTATCCCTATCTCCATTGACCATTCTACTACTGCATTAAGAACAGGAAAAGTTGATTTTTAATATCATGCACAGAACTATTTCAACTGTCTTTTATATAAAGTAATACTTCCCATTTATTACCTAGAGCTGTCTTCGGGGCACACGGCATTGAAAGAACACACGGACCATGGAGTCTTCATGCAGTTAATGTGATATTCAGGTGAATGCAGTTTTCTTCTCTTCGTTCACTTTGTCATAATCACTACAAAGTTTAAAGCATCACCTAAGGTTAAGATGATGCATAACTTCCATGTGTTCAAACTCTGTCTTAGAAATGTTGTGATGTTTTAAGGATAAATCCTTCTCTTTTTTTTCAAACAACTGGTTTGTTGTTGAAAACCAGTGAAATAAGAATCAATCTGTTCTTAGTTTTACCTGAAATAAGGAACTGTAGAGTTAATCTTATAAAATGTTATGAGGGGAGTCGGGGACTTAATCTTACATCCTCACAGAGGAACTCAAAGTAAGCAAAATGACTGAAAAACAGATTATGTAGGAAAAATTCAAACATCCACTATAACCAAAAAGAAAGTAATGTAGGATACTTTGTATCTCAGCAGAAGAATTCGGCAATAGATTGAATGCTGGATAGGATGGCGCAGATAAAGTTGCTCTCATGGCGGTGGCAAGGTCATTTCACTTGAAAGTATGACTGAAAAGCAGCCCTGGCAGTGCAGGTAACAAGGTAAATACGAAAGAATGGAGGACCCGAGATGCAGCTTCGTCATAATGCAGTGGCTCAGCGCTCGGGAGCTGGGGCTGCGGAGGGCTGTGGCCCCTGGCTCTTGTGGGAGGAGCTCGCGGAGGCCCTGGGGTGAGTCCCTGCTGTGCCTGCGCTAGTTTCATCTTAGTTGGGGGTGCACTTTCAGCAGTCTGGAGAACTGTGTGTTCTGCTCACCCTAAAATGCGATGTCTCTGTCTCAAATTCTCCTAGGAACCCAGATGAGCAGAGTGTCCGGGACAAGAGAGCGGGACACGACAGGTGGACAGCGACTCCCGAGAGGCACCGCTCACTTCCCACATCCTTAACTGAATCTATTTCTGCTCCTGGAGCAGAGAGGAGCACTGAGCCATTCTCCCTCCTGTGCTCCGAAAGCGCCATTTTGCAGTGTTTGGGGACAGCTGCGCTTGGACCTGAAAGCGCCGCCGGAGCTGCCTCACGGCCGCAGTAATTCACGGTTCCAAGGGCTGCTGAGTGGAAGCCCCGCCGGCGCCCCGGGAGGGCTGATGCGTGGCTGATGGCTGTGCAGCCAGTAGACCAGGACAGTCACAGGAAGCACTCCCCTGGCCCTCCTGGCGATGCTCCGGAGCCCTGAGAAATGCCTGTGCCCTGTGTCCACCCCTGACTCCGAGGAACCCGATGCTTCACCTGACGTAAGAACTGCGTGCAGACAGGACGGGACTGAAGTCCATCCATGTATGAGGGAGCTGAAGAAGAGACGGCACCGGAATGTGGAAGTAGAGGTGTCCCTGCCACAGCCATGGGCACCAGGAGCCAGGCAGACAGGAAGCAGCCTCTGCCCAGCAGCCCTCAGGAGGAGCGTCACCTGGACCGTGGCCTGGACTCCACAGTGCTGAGCTGGAATCCAAGCTCCCAGAGTTAGGACAGAATGAACATCTGGAGTGGCGCTTCACTGTAGCAGCCACAGCATCTGACCCAGCCTCCCTCATCTCGGCGGCTCACGTGCTACAGACGGCGCATGTCCTTCGTGACTCAGATGGGACCCCAGAGCTGAGCCGCGGTGTCCAGGGCCTCTGCTCATCACTGTACTTTCTACTCAGTGCCATCTTCTGAGCACCCTGAAGTGTGTGCTCAGGAAGCCACGAAGCCTCGCAAGCTGCCCATGTGATTTCTGCAGCTCACTTCGTGAAAATTTATCCAGGATGCAAGATTTAGCAGGTGAAGGGGCAGCTGAGGCTTTGTGTAAGGAAAAGAGAACTGAGGACAGTGGGACGAGAAGCCGCATTGACAAGACGTGTCTGGACCTCGTGGGTGAGGAGCATGGGAGCACCCAAGGGGGAGAGGGAACTGGCTAAGTCAGAAGAAAACTCCAGGGGAGAGGAAGGTTTAGTGCTTCTGTCTGTTTTTGATGGAAATGAAAGGAGCTGACACCGCACAACAAGGAGAGATGCATCAAGTTGTGCCTGGGGCCTTGGTCTGAGAAGTGGAAGAGCGTCTTTACGAGAGTAGGACTGCTGACTGCAGTACCAGATGGTGGTGCTGATACCGACCAGGCCGCTTGGAAGGTAATGGGCAGAAGGAATCATCAGATGGCTGCGCGGGACTCGTAGTTGGCAGCGCTGTTCTGAACACCCATGAGATGGAGTTTGCACTGAGAAGCAGAGCGCCACGCTCCTCCTGCCTGCTGCTGGCCAAAGGGCGCGTGTGTCTGACTCCTCTCAGGCCTCCTCTGTCCATCGGCAGCCAACGAGACAGTGCTAACGCGCTCGGGGGCGGACGCGCGCCACACGCAGGTGTAAATCCCCATCACCTGCTGCTCATGAAACTCTCCACACGACCCTTACAGCTGGCTTGAACAGATGAAACTCTTCCCAGTCTGAGAATACTTTTATGAAGTGATAATTGATACTGTCTAAAAATTGACACAAATGCCTAACATTACATTTTTTTTAGGTTTTGTTGTTGTTGTTGTTCTGTTGTTTTTGCTTTGTAGTTCAGGCTGGTCCTGAACTCAGCCTCAAACTCAGAAATCCTCTGGCCTGTACTCCTGAGTACTAGGATTATAGGTTTATAGATGTAGCTGGCCACTATCCCCAGCTATTATTTAAAATTTTTATTGATAAAATATAAAGTACCCTGAATGTGAGAAAAGTGTTTCAATTACTTTTTTAAAGGTGTAAGAACTAAATAGGAAAAGCACAATAATGCTGACTTGAAGTATAAAGACGCTTGAACGAGAATGCCCTTGACAAAGTAGCCCTGCTGGCGCTCCGAGGCGTGGCGTGAGGGCTGAGGGTCTGGGCTGCTCCTCTTCCTCTCCCTGTGACACTAGGTCAGGAATCACATGACACAGAAGGCTTCTCTGTGATATCTTTGGAGACCGCTCCAACCCTGAGGCGAAGGGGAGAATCAGCCTCTGCATGGTGGGGTGAGGGTCTGGGGATCCCCCAGCAGCTACTCTGTGTTGGAAGCATAGTGGCTGCAGGGTCTTTGGACTCTCATGTATGGAATCAGAAGGATCCATCTATGCTGATAAAAAAACCAAAGAAACAAAATAAAGTAAATGCTAACGAGCAATATTTATATTAATGGGATTTGCTAAAATGACTACAGAAGGACTGCATATGAATATTGGCTCACAAGTGGAATTTACGAAGAAAATGTCCTTTCCCCGCATGCCATCAGGATGTGTTGCTGCAGTGCACGTGTGTCTGGATGGCTTCTTTCCACACTGCAGTTGCTATGAAAGCGCTAAGTGAGTTTGCTCTCTGTCCGGATTTTGTCAGGTGTGCTTCAAATAGAGACTCCCACAATGACTGAAACCCACCGAAACCAAATTCTTTCAAGTGCTGTGTATCTGAGGGGACCAGGAAAGACAAATGTCTCTCAGATGCAGGTGCTTTAGTTCCTAAATTCTTTTATAACACAGTATAATCTGGGGGCATCCCAGGGGATTCCAGAGGCGGACTACAGAGTCCAAGTCCAAATAAAGCACTACCTCCATCCTCTAGGTCATGACGTCCATGCCTGAGGGGCATTTTACAGCTCAACTGCTGAGGGACGTTAGTCTCCTGCAGTTGGTTTATCTGACGTGATCTTTCAATTTCGACGCTAGAGGAGAGGTCCCCTTTGTCATTCGGCTTAGCTGTAGCCATGCAGGGTAGACTTCCGCACACATACAACTCACCCACAGGTTATCTAGATTTTCCGGCTCATTATATTTGCACAACTAACTCAGTGAGAAGAGATTAAGATTTTTGTGGACTTGGGGGTCCTGTTATTTATTCCACTTACGTGATAACATTTATGTTTCACCTGGAATCACAAGGTGCCTGGATAATCCTCACTCACCACAGGGGAACACCTGAAGACAAAACAAAACCCTCAAGCCAAGGAGAGATATTCACCAAACAACCAAAACATCTTACCTATCCTGCCAACTCAAGAAGCAAAACACAATCAAAGACTAATTGGGATGATTGATCTCTTGAATCGTTTCAGCCAATACTTTATAATTTTCTTCCCTTCTATTTACAAATTTACTGGGGAATTAAAACAGAATTTTCCTGGGCTCAGAGAAAATTGGACTGTCCAGGAACTACAGAGGTCAAGCCCAAGGGCAGGCGCTGGCCCTCGTGATGAACACATTCCAGTGAGCCTGGAGGTGCCTGCTATGCTGAGAGGCACCTCGGTGAGCCCCAGAGCTCCCCCAGAGCACCTGCTGGGGTGATGCAGAGAGGGTGTGCACTGTGCTCAAGGTACACACTCCCTGGAAGGTAACTGTGAGCTCTTATTAGGCACTGGTTGCAGCTATTAGGAAAGTAATGAAATCACTGTGAGGCCTCGTCAGTTCTTTGCTTATAGGAGCTCATGGTTCCAACTACAACAGGATATGCATGGAGAAGCTTCCTTTTTAGATGAAATGATGAATCCAAGAACACATAGTAGGGGCCCCAGAAGCGCCCAGCACCCAGGGCCAGCTTGTTGCTAGGCCTTGGCCAGACCCCCTTGGGAAGGGCCCCTCACAGGAAAGCAGATTTGAACAGTTATCAGTAGATGCTGAACACACGCCTAAGACTGTAGCTCAGGAAAAGGGAAAAGCAGCCGACCTGGAAAAGGAGCGCGTTACAATATGCTAGTGGTTATGATCTGACTGAAGAGAAAAATACAGATTTGCAGAATGGCTGGAATTAAGATGGGTCCTATTGGCAGCAGCCAGTGAACTAAGTAAAGACAACCTTCGCATGGGGCCTCGTGCCAGCTTTTGTCATGGTGACCAACACCTGACAAGCAGCTCTCATGAACAGAGGCTTGCTTCGCGTCAGAGCTCCCGAGCTCCCATCCATGTCGGCTGCTCCAAGGCGGACGCGGCAAAGCAGACAGGCTCGAAGTGTTGGCAGGGAGCTGCTTGCTCGTGGCGGGCATGAAGGAAGAACAGGAAGACCAGAGGGGGAGCTCCTGGCATTGCTGTATATGGTTACGGGGAATCAAACTCAGGACCTTCAGCTTGTCAGGACCGAGGCAGGTGCTGGAACCTCTGAGCTAAATCCCTGCACCTGTCCCAATTAATATTGAAAGATATACCATTTATTTAAATCTGGAAAGACAGAGATATAATACTGATCTGAACGTTATGAAAGCTTATTTGTGACATATGGCCTCCAGTCTTATACATTTGCATGTCATTTTATCATTGTACTTAGAAGTGCTCAAGATTCCCCAACTGCGTTTGAAATGAGAAAATGGTATTTTGAGAAATAGTATTGAATTTTTTAAATGTTCGCCTCTGTTTCTGTTCATGCCAGTGGCAAATTTTATATCACTTATTAATACAGGGATGGAACATCATCAGAAATGATCGCGAAAGCTTGTGAATGTCTTCATATTTTATTGTCTTATTTTTTTAAATTAAATTCTTCGGAAAAGGAAATTTTCAGGTACGTGATGACTATCTTAAGGAGCGCAAAAAGTCGCAGGACGTTCGCAGAGGAGGACAGCACGTCCTTTGCCTCACGGAGGGGAAGGAGACAGATCAGGGCGGAGAAGCCCCTGGGAGCGGCGGGGCCCCCAGCACTGCAGGCCCGCTGCCCCTCCCTGGTGTGGGGCAGGCCTCCGCGCTCCGTCCGCTCCCTTCGGGCACTCCGGCTCGGTCCTCGGGGCGGCCAGGACAGCCTCCCGGGAACCTGGACGACACGGGGCCCGGGCTGAGGCTCCGGCCGCGGACGGTGACTGCACTGGGAGTTAGCTCTTCATTTTTTTTAGACACCAAGCACAGCTGTTGACAGACAGACGTGTCTGTCCCACAATAACAGACTATTTCTTAAGAGTATGACCTAAACAAAGCTCCCAGTAGTGGAGTAAATGCCTGCTACTGCAGAATTCTTCTTTTCCCCCTCACTAGGGGCAAAGGTGCACAAAGCATCTCTGGCTCTATCAAAAATGCAAAGGAAAAGAGCAGGTGTGTGTGTCCTGGCTCAGACGCCTGTCCCTCCGGGAGGAAACGCTGAGGCGTCCTCACTCCGGGCGGCACGCCGGTGGTGCTGTCGGGCTTTGTCCTCCAGGGGGCGCGCTGACACCGCGGAAGCCTCTCGGGGTTCAGCTCCCCAGATTTTCTCACTCCGGAGACGAGCTGCAGGAGCGGCACCTGGCGCTTTCCGCTTCACTCCAGAAACCGCCGCGCAGACAAAGGCTTCGCTCCCTCGTGCCTCAGTTTCCCGGCCGGAGGAGGCTGGCCGTTAGACTTCGCTGATCCTTAGGACTTGACCGTACCTTCGTCCCTGTGCTGCAGAGTAAACCTGAAGGGGTGTGGTTGGCTCTCGGCATCACCTCCTGCGTGTTTCGGGGTCCCCGAAGCCGGTGCTCTAGTAAATGAGTCACGGCCCGTGTTCTCCGAGGAGGCAGCGCCCCGAGGCTGGGAGGGGCGCCGCCCGGCGGAGTGCAGCGAAGGGCGGGGACGCGAGCCGAGGCCTCCCCGCGCGGGGGGCGGCGGCACCCGAGGGGCCCGCGGCCGGTGGGCGTCCTCGGAGCCCCGGGCCGGGCGTCCAGGACGAGCCGCCCCCCCGCCTGCACGTCCCGCTCTCCGGGACCCGCGCGGGGCAGCGCGCACAGCCGACGGGCGCCCGCAGAGCTGCCGCGGGAGGGAGCCCGGGCGCCTTCCGGGGAGAGAGCCTTCCAGGGCGGGCGCCTTCCAGGGCGGGAGCCTTCCGGGGAGAGAGCCTTCCAGGGCGGGCGCCTTCCAGGGCGGGCGCCTTCCAGGGCGGGAGCCTTCCGGGGAGAGAGCCTTCCAGGGCGGGCGCCTTCCAGGGCGGGCCTCTTCCAAGGCGAGAGCCTTCCAGGGTGGCCTGTCCCGCTCCGGGAGAGGCCAAGCGGTGCCAGGCTCCGCTGCCTCCTCCTCCCCCCGGGCCGCTGAAGTCTGTCTTGGGGGCGAACACCTCCCGGCCTCCTGCCCGCCGCCATCCGTGGAGACCTCCGCAGCCCTGCTCTGCGAGGGGGTCGCCTTTAGGGTCCCCCCCGGCGGTGTGCGTCTTCCTGGGCCTGCATCTCACCGCACAAGACGTCCTCCGGCCCATGCGTGCCGTCCCAAACGGCTGGGCTGTTTTCTTTTTAACGACAAAATCACCGTCCATCGTACATGTATATACGTGTACATGTGCTCATGAATCTTCCGTGTTTTCTTTGTCCATCCATTCCCTGCTGAATATTTAAGCTGGCTTCACATTTGTCCATTTTGAACATGGTGCAATAAACACGGAAATTCTGCTGCACTCATTTCATCCGGAGACACTACAGACAATGCTGCTGCTTCACAGACTGGTCTGTTTTAATGTGTTGAGCAAGCTGCATTCCTGTCCGTGGTACTTGTATTAATTTAAATTTCCCTCAACAGCGAGCAGAGTCCCTCCCCGCCGCTCCTCCTCAGCCCTTGTTCCCTTTTGTCTACTGGGTAGATGTGAGGGCATCTCCCCTCCCAGTGCGGTTCGCTTTTCCCCAACAGTAAATGAGGCTGGACAGTGGGTCCTGGGATGAGCTACGTGCAGTTTTCAGTGTTGTTCTGTTCAAAAGTATTCATGATCCAATCTTAGTAGGTTGCGTGTGTCAAATAACTAATACATCTCAGTTATCTGACTTGTTCCAGGGTAACGGTTTATAATAGCTCCTTAAAATCATTTCTGTTGCTTTGGGTCAGTTGTTTGTGTCTTTATATTCCTAATTTTACATATTTGAGTCTCATACCATTTTCTCTTATGCTAGCTTACACCTAAAACATTGTTTGTCTTCCTTTTTGATAGAAGTGTTTACTGTATAAACTTCCTTCTTTGTACTGGTGTCGCTGTGTCCCACAGGTTTTGGTCTGCTGGGTCTCCATTTTTATAGTCTCATGTTGTTGTGTTTTGTTTTTTTTAATTATTCTTTCCTTAGTCCTTTACTTTTTGGTAATATACTGCTTAATTTCCATGTATGTATTTGTGAGGTTTCTGAATATCTTGCTACTAATTTCTACTTTTATACTATTGTGGTCAGAAAAGACACACGATGATTCTAGTTTTAAACTTGGTAAGACTTATTTTATGGCTGACACGGAATCTATCCCAGAAAAATATTGATATGTTACCGAGAAATGTGTATCCCGTGATAGCTGGTGGAACTTTCTGGATGTGTGTGCGCAGCACCTGACACTGTGCTCACTCTGCTCTCCCTGCTAAGCGGCCACTCGCTCACCTGCTCAGCCGGAGGGTGGGTGTGGAAGTCGCCGCATTTCAGCATGTTGTAACCTGGGAATATTTGCCTTATATAATGGGTCATTCCAGTGCTGATAACTTTGGATATGTAAATACTATTGTAATTTTTTTCTTGTTTTATACATTGTTCATACTTTTCTTCCTCCCTTACTGTTTTCACATTTTTCTAGTGGTATTCTTTGATTCATTGTTTTGTTTTGTTTTGCTTTATCCTTTGATTTTTTGTATGTTTCTACTATAGGATTTTGCTTTGTGCTTATGAGAATTAAGAAATATAGTTATAAAATGGCTGTTTCATGATGATAACTTAATTTTGATGACAAAAATGTTCTCTAAAAAAGTTCAAAAGTACTTGATACATAAATTTTGAATTTTTGATATTTCAATTTACATATATGTTGTTATACTAGACATCACTAATGAATATTGCTGTTATTATTTTAGTACTTTTTATTTCAGTCTTCATGCCAGCAGTGAGGGTGATGCATAAACCCTCATGGCAGTATTTGAACACTGTTAATTTGATGGTGATTATGTTGCCAGTGCGTTTTCTACCTTTGAATGTGTTGTGTCACTCAGTATTTCCCTTTCCTTTCAGCATAAAATATTTCTTTCTTTCATTTCTTTTAAGTGGGGTATATTGGCAATGAATTCTTTCAGCTCTTATTTATCTACAAATGTCTTTAGGTGTTTTTCACTTCTGAGGACAATTTGACTGGGGTTTACCTTTATAGTGTACGATATCAGAGGCCACGGCCTTGGGCTCTAGGCCTCCTGCTGGACTTGTGCAGACATTGCCGTGGGATTCAGGCCCTCAGCGTATTTTTCAGGTGTTCAGCATGTGGACAGCTCTCTTACATTCTTCTACATTTGATACTATAAAGTATTTACTGTAAATTGTGTATTCTGCATTAAATCTATTTCCTTGCAAATCTCAATTATAACTGGATAAAGCATTGCACTTGGTAACATTTTATTTTATTTATTTATATATTGAGTATTCCTTTAGCACATTTTAATACAGAATCCAATGTCTCCCAGCCTGTCAGTCTTCTTATGAGAAGTGTGTTGCTTGTCATGCTGGAATTCACTTTATGGTATTTCCTCCTTGTCTTACTTTTCTCTTGTTGCTGAGACAAAATGCTACACACTCAGAGATAAAAGTGAAAGGGTTTACTTCACTCACAATTTAAAGAGGTTTCAGTCCAAAACTGACTGCTTCCAGGGGCACCTAGCAGAGGGCCACTGCAGCAGAGAAACAGTCCGTGGAACCTACCTGGTAGCAAAAGCAACGAGGGAACCTTAACAGTGCTTGTCCTCCCCTGTATCTCCCAGACTGCCAGGATCATGGTGGTGCCAACCAACGTACTGGTTTAGCGGCCACACCCCTAATCTCAGCGACACACAATCTAGGTTTAGCTACCCATGGAAAACTCATCTGTTATTGCCTGGGGCCTTGAGAAGCCACCTAGGTCCGACCGTGGCATCCTCCCTGGCCCCCAAGGCTCAGGTACTTTTCTTTATGAAAAAGGCATTCAGTCCAGCTCTAAGAGTTGCCAGTGTCCTCACAGTTTCAGCACTGCCTAAGAGTCCAGGTTCAATCTCTCCTCTGAGATTTAAGGGAAATTCTTAGCTGCAAGTCCCTAGATAGATGAAAAGAAAGTTAAACAACTCGAACCTTCAGTGGGACAAGATAGACATTTCCATCCCAGAGGTTATAGGTGTGAGGATAGTAAGGAACAGCAATAAAGACCAACCTCCACCAGGGCAAACCTTAAATCCCACATGTCCACGTCCAGCACCCTGGACATCTGTGGCCTTCTCTGAGCTCTGAAGGGTTGGGTGGCCCTGGCCCTGTGACACTTCTGGCAGTTGAGGCTCCCGTGGCTTCTCTCTGCAGCTGGCTCTGCCCCCCCCCCCATGCCCTTTTCCTCGAAAGACCTGTGCTGTTAGCTTCTCCTGTGCCCTGCACCTCCGGCTTCACACTCACTGCTGTTCTCAGGAGCCCTCTCCTGGGCCTCCCAGAGCTCCTTCTGAATTCTGGGTAGAAGCCTTCCTGACCCACAGCTCTTGCATTCTGCGTAGACCTAACTAAGCCAGTGCCACGGGGACGACTGCACAGCCTGCTGCCAGCTGGAGCAGTGGCCAGGCTTCCCTCTTTCTTGGCTGAGGGCTCCAGTGCCTAGATCGATGAGCACTCGGAACCCAGTCCTGAAGAGCAAATGCCCTGGGCTGTCACTTTCTGGGGCATGGTGCTCTGAGACTTCTTCTCAAGGCAAAGTCTTTCAGCTTTGGTCATTCTGAGGTGGCCAAGGGTGGATCCTACTGCCTCTCATGACACTCCAGGGCTACCTTTTTCTATTCTTTAGTCCTCAGTAGTTGAGATCTCTGCTCTACCTTTGCAGTCTGCTATTTTACCTGAGGTTCCTTTGTGGCCAAACTCACAATGTCTTGCATGATTTCACTGGACACTTTGCTTGTCATTCTCTGCATAAATCTGGCTAGATGCCCCTAACAGTAGCCACAGCACCACCTCACAATAGACTGCCTTGATATTTCTTCTGCAAGATTAATTAGTCTGTCATCGTTGACTGCAGTCTTAGGCAAAGTCTGACAAAATACAGACAAACTTTGTGCGAAGGTGTAACACACATGCCCTGGAGGCCAGCAGCCAGTGTGGTCTTTCTTCCCACAGGAAAGCTCCAAGCCTGGTGTTTACCAGCAACTTTTCAACGTTCCTGTCAGTGCTCAGATCTGAGCTCTGAACAGCTTCTCCCATCAAGTCCAGCCTCAGGGGATCCAGCTCTACTCACTCAGCTGGCACCTCCGAACTTTTCCAGACTCTGCACAAGCAGGCCCAAAGGCTCCCGAACCACAGGGTCAGTGTAACCCCAGGAATGGACCCTGCCTGTCACCGAGACAGATGACCTGATGCACACAATGAGTTTGTGGGCCAGTGAAGTGGGGTTAATTCCCCCTCACAGAGAGCACCTGTGGCCCACGAGTGGGATGACCGGTACTTGTGTGGTGTGCGTGAGATGTGTCTCCCTCACACCGCATTAGCAAGGGCACACTGCCCATCTGATGTAAAAGAAAAAAAAAGGAAAAAGAAAACAGAGGAAATGATGGGATACACAGGTGTCCTAAGTTTTAAAAAATGTTCACATCCAGTCAAAACAGGGACTTCTGCCTTCTTGGTCTGACGAGCTACATCAAGGCAATTTCCTGATATGCTGGTGGAGTTTTTAACCTGCAGCTTTTAGAGACCCATGAGTCCTAGTGAATAGTCTTCACAGCCTGGCGCAGTTGTTTATCAATGCAAGAGGCAAGATACAGGGGCAGACAGGAAGTTGTTACAGGAATCTGTAAGCAAGTTCAGCTGCTGAAATCCTAAGTGAGTAGTACTTTGCAAGGGATTTAAATATATCTAGATGAATATGACTTTGGACCCTACTTACTTTTATTTTCTCCATCCATCATTTCTGGTAACTTTATATGACAAAATATCTGCTGCTTGTGGTAGAGATTTTAAAAATGAAAGCAAAGTTGAGGCCAGAAATTTAGCTCATTGGTTCTGGCACCTGTCTTGCAAGTGCAAGGACCCGGGTTCAATCCCTGGTTACCACATACAATACTGGGCGTGGAGACTCACCCCAGCAGCAACGAGTACCACATACCACAGTGCCGGGCGTGGTGGCTCACGCCTGTCATCCCAGCACTCAGGAGGCAGAGGCAGGAGGATCGCTGTGATGTGAGTTGGAGGCTGAGCTCAGGGCCAGCCTGAACTACAAAGTGAGACCCTGTCTCAAAAAACCTTAAAAAAAAAATGAAAGAAAAGTTAAGCTATTAAAAGATAAACTAAAAATATAGATGGACAGTATGTTTTAGAGGTAAAGAAAAAAAATCATGCAACACTGCTTAGAATGGAATAGAGGGGTGGCTGGAGGCAAGTGGGGGAGGGTGTGTGCTGTGTGTGAGCTGGCACAGGGAGACGGCGACTTAGCACAGACCCTGGGTGTTTTCAACTCAGCCACATGCAAATAACACTCAGGACATGACAGGGCAGGTGCACTAGACTTGTAGTGGCAGCTACTTCCCAGCCAGAGGAGAGGTGCATCCTCATGATGTGGGCAGAAAGGAAGAGTCCGGAGCAGTGACAGAAGAGGCAGTGCAGATCGTCTGAAATCTCCAAGTCCTTGTCCTTAAAGCAGAAATCACGACTGACCATTCAGCTTTGTGTGCACATGATAACAACGGAAGAAATGCAGAGAAGACCGAAGTAGAAATGCTGAGGACCGAGAAACACGCAAGACACGTGTGGAGCACATGTTAAAGGACAAAGCCGAGACAAATGCAAGGGAAAGCCTCCTGTGAAGGAGGTCAGGTCAAACAGGTCCACACGCCCTCCCAGACGTGGGCCACCGGGACACCCTTTCTCTCTAACATGCGTCAGGCTTACCCAGGATTAACAATCTGTCAGGCACAGAGGTCTCTTGCCTCCCATAGCTCTTCTTCAGATGTGGATCCCCACCCCTTCTCATCCCGTGGTGTGAAAGGCACTGTGCTGTCTAACCCGACGGCAGGATGGACGCGGAGGAGGAGCTCGTCATGGCTGAACTCTTGGACTCCCGGGGCAGGAGCGGCTCTGAGTGGCGTCTCATCATGAAGTGCACGGGAAGGTCACTGTCTGGAAGGCCAGGTTTCCACCCGGCCTTGCTCAGAGCAAGAGGCTGAGAAATCTCAATTTAGGCAATCATTCTGGCAGGTGGTAGCTGCCGGCGGTGTACACAGCTGGACACGGCCATTAGTTTGCATGCTGTTTTAGTCAAATGCGTTATCGGAAACCCAATTTAGCCCTGACAGAATGTGATTAGGCAGCCTGCGCAGGGCTGTGGAAGGCCCCTGACTGTGGTCCAGGCTGGATTTATACATGTGGGGAGGATTTCACTGTTTTCTTCAGTTCTGTAGCCACTGGTGTCGACACCCTGGTCTTTCTGTTCGTGATGTTAACAGGGGCACAGAATACTTTTCTCTGTTAATATCCCAGTGTTGGGCAGGGGTGCCCTGTACTGAATGGGCCCCTGGTCATTGCACTGGCACGCAAATAAAAGGGGCCCCTGAACCAGAGGGTAAGAGGAGGGTCCTGGGGCACAGCTGGGACATGGAGCCCAGAGCCCAGAAGCCCTGGCCGGTCTTCTTCTTCAGCTCAGCGCTGGCCTGGGTCACACCACAGAGTTTGGACACAAAGCATAGAACGAAGAGCAAGAGGGCCGTGGTGCAGAGTGGTGGTGAACAGTGGAAATGCTGGCGCCCACGAAAGGCAAAAGTCACTTCCTTCTCATGAGCATCTACAACTGTTTCCGTGTAAAATAGCATAAGAGCTCCTCAGTGATGGACGGAAAGTAAAACTGGGGATAATAAAATGTTACAGACAAAAGAAAAGCCCCAGGGAAGGAGGAGAAACATCGTGTTTAAGGTGCATGATGTGTTGTTTTTGTCATAGGAAGAGAAGGTGCCGAACAAATACCCTGTCCTACCCTCTCCTTCCGATTTCATTAGTGCTTAGGATGAAGCCTGAGCTCTTGAACTTGCTGTGCACTCTACCCGTGGCCAATGTTGCTAAAGAACTTTTGTAACAGTCAGACAGATAGGTCAAAAGATATATTTATGCAGGTATTTGTTAAGCATCTGCTTGGAAAGTACATACTAGATTCCAGGTCCCACTGATGCTCTGGAAAATGATGCCATTAAGGTGCTACTGTTCTTGGGGGCTGAGTTGTGATAAATGCTGTGGATTACCCCAGCCCATGACACATCCTGCACAGAACCCAGAAGAAGCTCCTGACAGCAAGTGGGATAATGTGAGCATAAGACAGGACAGAGTCAGGGGTCTGTGTGAGGCAGTGAAGGCTACGAACCACATGTACACAAGGAAGCGCTGTGGCAGAGGGTCTCTGAGAGTGAGCCTGCCCCGCAGATGCAGATCAAAAGACCTGGTGGCTGAGCCGTACAGACAGGTGAGGGGAGCTGAAGAGACGGCCAGTCACGGAGGGCTGCACCACAGGAAGCACCTTTGATCCCTGGCACAATGTGAAGGAAGGTGTTGCATGACCCGGTCCCTATTCTCCAGAGATGAATCACCACGGCACGGAGGAAGACAGAGTTGTCCATGACTAGACTTGTGGCTGCAGCAGAGACAGGACCATGCATGGCATGGACATGAAAGGTAGAGGGCGCTGTCTGAGGTTCGCCTGGGTACATTAAGGCATATTTCTTAGGAACTGGACTTAGGGTTGGAGAGACAAGAGCATCAAAGCTGACTTGTGGCTTTGCATGAGAGTCCTTTGATAAATACAGCACCTTTCTCCCAACATTGAAAGGAACCTTTGTCCCTCTGAGGGCTTTAGTTTATTTTGTCAGCAAAAAGTTATCAACATAAATGGCCAAATAGAGAAATAGCATAATCTGATCTAGTTTTTCTGATCATAGCATTAGTAGCAGTGCAAAAAAAAGGGGGAACTAGCGCCAGAGTAGCCGTAGCTTGTTGTTAATATTTGCGGGGGGGGGGGTCAGGAGACACTCACAGGTGGTAGTGATTCTGCATTTGCAGGGTAAAGAAGTAGGAACAATTTATGGAGATAAGGTCAGTAACGTGGGGTCAACTAGCTGTAATTACCTCCAAATAGAAATGACGCAGCCAAGCAGGGCCGTGTCAGCAACCACCTCCACCTTTCTCCTGTCAGGCTCCGTGCTCTACAAAATGCGGAGACCGTAGTGTGCAAGGAGGACGTTCCCAGTGGACCTGGATAAGTTTCCAGTGAATAACAGACAAAGTGAAGTTTTCTTAACTAAATGACGTTGAGGTAGTTACGAATCATTCTAAATAAGGCACAAGTGAAACATGAGGGCACTGTGAAAAAATTTATATTAAAATTTGTTTTAAAGTTATGATTGGCAGCAAAACATGCTGAGCATAATATATTTTCTGTATCATGAAGAGGCATTGTTGGTGCAAAATGAACCTTTGTCATGAAGATATCAACCAAGAAATAATTCAAACAATCCAGTGAGTGAAAACAAAATAATTGAAGTTAATACAAGTTAAAGACATCTGCTCTCCAAATAATCCTGAGAAATGGAGGAAAATCAAGTGTGAGTGTGGGAGAAAACACCTGAAAACAACACATTTAATGACAGAATTTTGCCTGGAATATGTAAAGAACTTGAAACTGAAGGGGAAAAACGCTGATTCAAACAATAAGATAAAAGCTAAATTACAGAGATTTTTAATTCTACTTGCATAGCATTGTGAAAAGAGCAAAATTACAGAGAGGGAGAAAAGATTAATGACTGAGGAGATGACTCCAACTGTGAGTTTGATATGCTGCAGTCTCACAGATAGTTACACAAAACACAAGCATAATTACACAGTTGATGGAACTATTTTGCAGCTGTTATCTGGTCCCAAAAACTGTACACAAAAGAAAATTTCATATAACTAAATGCACACAGAAATAAAAGTGCATGTGAAATTTGTCATGTTATTGTGATATTGTACCTCAGTATGCAAAATGGTACAGTCACGGTACACTTCGCGAGTGTCACTCTTGGTACTGGTGACATTACAGTCATACGCGACATATACAAGACTTCTCTTCATATTTCCTGCAGCAGTTTGTGCATCTAGAATCATCTAAAATTAAGAATTGGCTGCAAGGCCCTGCAGGGAAGAGGAGAGGCCCCTGCACAGGCATGGTGAGGATTATGTCAGTGAGAATCCTTGGCAAACATTCCCCAGAGTTTATGCCTTGTGCGTTGGTTTTCTCTTTTCACTTGCAGGCGAGCTACCGTGGCCACAAATAAAAATGAGGTGGACTCCCTGTCCGCACACTGGGAGCCCTTTGCCCTTTGCCTTAAGTCACAGCTGCAGGTGGGCTCCAGAAGCGCCATCAGGCTGAGGCTGCAGCCATGTGCACAGCACCTGAGCGCCCAGGCTGATCTCCCGAGAAACAACCCCAGCTGCTCTGGGAACCTAACATTTAGTGCCAAACGCAGGGTCCTGTGCTCAGAGGGAAGAGCAGCACGTGTGACCGCAGAGTCCTTGCTCTGAATCCCAGCTCCATTTCTTCCAAACTGTGGGATCTTATCTGATGTGTTAACTTTCTCTAATCTTGGTTTTTCTTTTATTAAATTCTTTCCAATATTAGCAGAATTCAGTGATTAGTGAATGAATTAAACTTTTAGACTGCACATCAAGTTACCTGGAAATTTCTCTGTCTCTCTGTGTCTCTGTCTCTGTCTCTCTCTGTTATCCTCATGTGTACTTTTCTATCATTTTGGTATTTACGTAGTTACATTAGATTTCTTGTTTGGAAATATTGTCATGACAAAAGAATGCATATTTCTTTCATATTACACTAGAGTCTTGAATGTCTTTGTTAATCATAAGAGTTCTTATTTAATGATATGGACACTGATACATTTCAAGACTATGTGCATGTAAATAGGTAAGTAGGTCTACTATTGTTAGAAGCTATTTATGTACTTCCAATTTCTTTCCAATTGCTCTTACATAATGTGAAGTTTCTGCTTTGTAACCAGGATTTGGCATTGATTTTTCTTGCTAGGATATTTGAACATTTTTCCCCTTACTTATCTCACCTTTAAATTAGTACCAAAAGCAAAGTAACTGTCAGTTAAAATGTTGCGGAGAAATGATCATTACATCCCGGTGTGTGGCTTAGGTGCTTTAGGGTTCAACAGCATCTCCAAATGAAACGGAAGCCAGTCTGTCCTTTGGAAGCACTTTTGCTGTTTGTGTTAGTGCATCATTGAGTGTGCAGTAGTCATATCTTAGCTCAGTCAAGTGTGATTCTGTCCTTGATGGCCTCGGAGGGGTCACCAGTCTTGCGCACCATGGCATGGATATTCATTGAAAACAGATGTGTTTTTTCTTTGTTCCATTAACATCGTAAGAGCAGCTTGTTTATAGACTCACTGTGGTAAATTAGCCTCCAAATGATGTATGAAATGAAATCTCCTGCCTGCTTGGATAATGGGCTGAGTTGCTGAGTTCTGTTACACTCAGTCACTTCTGAGAGTGTATGTATGCGTAATCCTGTTTCAATTTCTTTTGTTTTTGAACCGTAAGTGTATTTTTAAAGATTATAAAGAAGCTGAAATTACTAGAATTGTAATTTGAATTCAGTAAATAATTACTGAGAGTAACTTGGGAATTTTTAATGTGACAGTTAAGTGTATTCCACATATTACTTATGTGTAGAAAGGCAATGCTTTCTTACTTAGAAAGGTTACAAAGACCTGCACAACCACTAGGGCTGATCTTTGCTGGGGAAACTAGGTTTATTAAAATAAGTCTGGCAGTGAGCTCACAGTCAAAGAGCTTAAGTATGCATACTTAGGGTTGAGGTTGTTCACACACACAGGTGCCAAAGATCACTCAGCAAACATGAAATGTTTTAACCTCCAAGAGTAGAAGGAAAAAACATATCTCCAAATTCAACTCAGTTTGTATACTAAAACTTTACCTTATTATGTAAAAGGTGCCGAATCTTTTCTGAAAATAATATGATTTATCTTAGGTGGGTGCAGATGCTTTCAAATACCCCAGAACTATAAATATATACTTAATATAATAAGAATTACAGAAGAATTTCTAAAAAGAAGACACTGTTATTGACACAGCAGAACTCTTGACTTTCGCTCACCCAATTTCTTGATTTCCAGAAAAGAGGAATGAAGTAGAATCCATGTTGGCACCTGCTAGGCATGAAGCAAGGAATAAAATATAATATGTTACTAATCACAGTTCCTAATTTATTTCAATTAGACTTCAATGGAAAACTATTTTAATTATGACTCTAAATTTGATTGACTTATCTAATATTTTATATCAAATTATAAAGCTCCATTTTCTCTTTCTTTCTTTTTTTTTTTTTTTTTGAGACAGGGTCTCGCTTTTTGTGGTTCAGGCTGGCCCTGAGCTTAGCCTCCAACTCACATCACAGCAATCCTCCTGCCTCTGCCTCCCGAGTGCTGGGATTACAGGCGTGAGCCACCACGCCCGGAACTGTGGTATGTGGTACTGGTTGCTGCTGGGGTGAGTCTCCACACCCAGTATTGTTATGTGGTTACCGGGGAATCGAACGTAGGCCCTTGCACTTGCAAGACAGGCGCCGGAACCACTGAGCTAACTCCCCGGCCCCATTTTCTCTATTTTTATAGAAGGAAGTTTTAATTCCTCTGTCATATCTTACTGGTTTGCACCCACACCCAGTTCCAGATTTTCTGTGAAGTGCAAACCCATCGTCCCCTTGGAGACCCTTGTCAAATTCCCTTGAGAGAATTGCACAGCCAGAGTCCCCACTGGTCCCAAAGGAAGCAGCATCTATACAGGAAGCTGCCTCCAAGTCTAGTGAGAGAAGGAAGGAATGGATCTGGAAAAAAAGATTCTGGACTCCCTGTACGGAGAAGAGAAGTCAGTTGTTCCTTGGAAAAGTCCCTGAATTGAGGCAGCCTTGGACATTTGTCCCAGGTGCAGGTAAGAGGACAAGTTTGTACCCTACACTGACCAGACTACCTATCCCAGAGAGGGGTAGAGAGAAAGAGAGAGAGAGATGGCACTGTGATCTTCAGTAAAATTGTATTTCTGAAGGACAGATAGATTCCTGTGTTTGAATTTGGATGCTTCATCCTACAGATTGAAGTTCATATAAATGAAATATGGAAGGTAAAACGCAAAGCATCATGCTAAAAATGCATTCAGTTTTCTTCTTAGCCCTTTGGAGTGACTTGTAATCATATGTAAGCTATTTGTTGATCGTATGTATTTGTAAATTAATAGTACAGTAATTCACCCTAATTCTATTAGGGTCATTTCCCAGGTGTTCTTCACGTGTAGATTCCTGAGCACACCACTAAGGAAAGGCATAAGAAAAACAATTTTAAAAACCACCAAATGAAGAGTATATTTAACAATTCACTCTAGTATTTTATTTTTGTTATATTTCACACACAGGTAAAATTTTCAATAACAATAGTTCTTCTGATCTAGAAAAATAAAGCTGCCTCAGTGCCTATTAGTACTCACCATAACGGAGAACGCATCACACACACACTTTCTTCTCTGCTGAACAGATTAGTTAGACTCTGCCTGGCTAATATGCTTTTCCCAGACCAGTTAGGTTCGACATTCAGAGGGAATGAACTACTTCTCAGTACATTACCTAAGGTATTGCTCTTTCGAGCCCACACTGCAGGCAGTGAAGCAGAGCCAATGTAGTTTCCTGTGTTCTTTTCAGGAGGGAACAGACACACATTGACAGCAAAGCTGGAAACTTACCAAAAATTCTCTCACTGAATTTCATGGACTCAGCTACACACAGGAACTGGACACTCTTTGTGAACTGCTAATATCACAAAGCACCAATTATATAAGGAAGTAGGTGAAAGCAGTCATCTAATGATGATAGGTACCATTGCTATTGTCTTATTAGTCTGGACATTCTTTTTAATAGAGTTGTTTAACTGAATTCGAGACTAGAAGTAATGACTTGTCTTAAGTTCATTGCTGGTGATAATGGAAGTCTACTTTGCTCAGTAGTCGAGGGCTCTCTCCAAACCCACTCATCATCTGAGCACTGATGTTCTCCTGAGCCCTGATGGGCTTTTCACTTACACTTGGAAGAAGAGGAGGCCTAGGACTCTCATAGCTTCTGGGAAGCATCTTCTGTCTCACAAGACACAGCCAGGCCCAGAAGCTTTCACAAGGCCTAAAAATACATCTTAATGGAGCCTGTTCATTGCAAGGTGAAGGAAGAGTATTGGTGGTATCATTTTTAGAAAGTACATGAATTAATTTGACAGTAAGGAAGAATTATTAATTGAAAGCTTTTCTTAAAATAGTTTTATCAGGAGAAGGAGAATACAAAAGATAAAGTTCTAGATTTCAACAAGAAAAATATGACATTGGTATAAATAGGAGGATAATGGAATAAAAGAAAAATTAATGCTCACTACTCCTATATTTACCTCAAAGGGAGTGAACTTAAGAAGAAGAGAAAAAGCAAATACAAATGACCCGACGTGCAAAAAATGTCCCAGGAAGGAGACATCTTACACTTACAGCAAGGAAGGGCCTTCAAGGGATCTCCATCTAAACCAGCCCTTGTGAAAAGAGTGGGGCTTGTTGCTGATTATCCAGGAACAATTCCATGGACGCCTGTTCTGAGGTGCACAGGAGCTTGTACTCTGTGCAATGCTGAGAGTGTTACAAATAATTACTCCATAAAAATGAAGTAAGAATCCTCTACTAAGTGTTTGATCTTGGTTAAACAAAGTGGATTAAGATAAGATCATTTAACTTTTTTAATCTTGAGGTTTACTTTTCCAGCATAAGATATGATTCAGAATCAAGGTGCAGGTGAACAAAGTAATTAAAATAAACATCACACAAATGTGACGATGTTTAATGAAACCAACTGTGAGTTTTATAGAACGGAATATCATATCTATTTTGTTGTGATGTTACTTGTTTAATTTATGCATTAGTTTTAATGTCAAATAAATTTTGAATCCACATACCTATGATATCAGTAGCAGATAAATTTAAATCTCAGAGAGCTCATAAATGTAGATGTGAAAATATTTTCATGTAATTGTAATTTATTGGTGGTTTAAGATGAACATACTTTCTTGCTAGTCTATTAAATTGAAACATTATCAGACCTTATTGATGGTGTAATTTATATTAGCCCTGTCCATAACAAATCATTATGAAATGTAGACTAGCTCAACAACTGTATGAAGTGATTATCCTGTACATTTTAGGAAGCCAGTCTCAGCATATGAGTATAATGTTTTGTTTACAAATCTACTGGAGAAAGAAACCTGCAAAACACTGAAAATTCACATTAAGAGGATTAATTATAGAATAAAAATTGTACAAATAATTTGCTGATTTAATTTTTAAATTTCACCTGAGCAACAGTCCTGTCATTTCATTTCGTATAAGAAATCGACAACCATTTGTGAGTTCATTCAGTGAGGCTTTTTGGTAGAATTTAGATCAATCCATTAAAGTCCTATGACTCTGTGCATCTTTCAATTGAAATCCTACCTCTCTGCCTCAGACAGCTTAGTATTTAGCAAGTTTGATATCTTACCACTTTTACTCATCTTTTTCCAGAAAAGAAATTTTAAGAGAAAAATTCGCTATTGGATCTTGGATTTTACATAACTCCTCATTCTGTGAGGTGTGAATTTTGATGTGTGGGTGAGATGTAAGGCTCTATATGTAGATATGGTGCATACGCTTGGATGTGAGTTGATGTAGGCAGAAGTCTGTAACTTTTTCTGGACTGTGAATATGTATACAATTATTATTGTCTGGTCCAGTAATTATGAAGTGTGTCACCTGAAGGCTGTTTGTGTTGAACCATCACTATATCAATGAACAATAACTTCCAAACCAGCATTTTTACAGGAAAACGTCCTTAGAGGAAACCTGCTTATGAAACTGCACTACTTCTATGTGGACAACCCCTTTCCATCACATGAAGACCTGCTCATCTCCTCACTGACTCTGTTCTTGTTCCCTGTCCAGTTAACTAAATAACGAAGTCGAATTGATGTCTGTGTCATCACTCATCTCTTCCTCATTTCCAACCCAGTCAATCCTGTGTCCTTCATATTGTAATCATTTATTGCATTTTAACTTCCAATTTTATTTAGGGCCATAGAAACATTTTTAAAGTAAATTATTCTAAGAATATTTTAACATTAGGGGAAATTTAACTGTGTTCTCATTAAAACAGTTAATTGTTTCTTATCAATATATCAAATCTTATCAAATTATCAATAATTGCATTTATTTTAGATAACAATCTTAATTAGTTCTGATAATTTAAAGAAAGTTAAATTTCTCAAAATAATATTCAAATCACCACTTTAAGCATTCTCATATTTGGCGGCCATTGATTACAAACGTATCTCTTCTCTCTATGGTACTTGACCCACAGTACAGTCACTCATTTTATTTAATAGTTTTATTTGGCATGCTGATCTAGTTTAGTCACAGTCTCTTTGTCTTGTAAAACATTTAGTATGTTTAGAGAAATGTAGAAGAATGCATGGAACATAAATATCACTAGTAATATTTCTATATCCTTATTGCAAAATATAATGAAACATAATTATTGAGTGTTGCACCCTAAAATCCTGGAGAAATCATGCCTGAAACTTTTTTGTTCTAAAAGTGAAAATTCATCTTTCTTAAAAATTTCATACCACAATATTTTAAAATAGGAGTGATTACACATGAGCTTCAAAATCTTTGAATATGAGGGAAGCCGAGGAAATGTGAGTCTACTGGGATAGTCCCAGATAGTCCCTCACTGCGGAGGGACGTTCCGTGTCAGACCCTTCTTGACAGGCATAGTGTGTCAGCTGTCTGTCTTGCCAAGTGACAGCTCTGATTAACTGGTGCAATAACTCATAAGATCACCAATTCTATTTTACGATCAGTAAATACGCCATTACCTTTTTCTGTGCAATATAGAAGTGGCTTCCCCTTCTTAATGAACATGTTCAGATCAAAGAAAATATGAATCTCAAATGTTACAAAGCTTCTGAGTAAGCCCAACAAAACTAGATGTGTCCTGTGCTTTGCTGAGACACAGACTGTGACAGCAGGCAGAGTGGCTAGAGTCACAGCCCACAGTGCGTTCCGACACAGTGCGACCTACCTGGAGGCTGCAGCGGTGTCCCGGGAGCTCCCTGGCCTCAGCTCCCACGTCCCCCAGGCCGTGCATCGACGGTCCGCGGGCTCGTTCTGGAGAAAGGAAGGCGCTGAGGCCGCAGACACAGGAGGCTGCACTGAGGGAGCCGGTGTCCAGCCCACCAAGGGGCCTGCTCCACAGTCGCCTGCCTCTGTCACCCCATCCTCCAGGTCTGAGTCGTCCCTGGCTCTGACCTTCACATCCTTCCACGGCCTCCCAGGGCTGCGCCAGCCTCCTCACTCTGTGAGGACCTCACCCTCTCACAAGCTGTCAGTCCCTCCATCACCTGTTTCACTCTGTCTCTGATTGGACCTAAGCTAATCATCGCCCAGAGACGAGGACCCTCCCCCTGAGTCCTTCCTGGCCTGTGAAGAAGTGGACGTCGGGCAGACACACAGGCTCCGGATCACGCATGGGCACCAAATCTCACAGAGAACAGCTGGGCAGAGGCAGAAGACAGGGAGAATCCCACAGAGGCAAAGTAGATCCTAAACCTTCTACTCCAGTCCCTGAAACTTCATCTCCACAGTGGAAGAAGTGGCTGCTCAGGCGACTCTGTACTGCTGCCGTCCTGCAGCAGGTGCGACCCTTGTGCCTTGAGAGCGCACACTTTATGAATCCCAGTTTGGAAAGCGCTCTTCCTCAAGGTAAGAGACTCAAAGGTTGCTCACGCGTCTGGTCACCTCTCAGACATTCGTGTAGAAATCTAGCTGCTCTGGCCCATTGCACGTGGGTACCATATGTTCTCATATTTTCTGAAGCCCAGGCTTTTTCCTGTTCTATGCAGATTTCCTGCTACATGACTTTCCACTGGGAAAAATTAGAAAGAGACTCAAAATATAATTATTTCAATTTAATGTAGAAACTTATTTTCAAGGGCCTTTACAATCAATCCCCCTGGGCTTGGTGGTTTCTTAGGAGGAACTATAGCACTCCGCTGTAGTCACACTTACAAATGTGACTGATTAAAGAGAAGGAAGATCAAACAAGCAGCAAAGTGTCATCTCAGAGTGAAGTCCAGGAGGACTTGGGACTAGCAACCCAGGCTCATTGTGACTCCACACACTCCTCGCTGCCCGTGCTCATGTGGGAAAGAAAGCACACGGACCGGAAGCTCAACAGCCACTCCCATCTGGCGTGCACCAAGGCCAAACTCCCAGACCGAACACCAGTGCTCAGCACAAGGGACTGCCTTTGTTCAGCACAGTAAACCACCCCTACATCGGTGCTGGGGACCCTCGCGGACCTCCGGCCTGGGTGCTGGCCAAAGGCTCCCTTCGCAGCAGCCCTTTCCACGAACAGCAGCGGATGTGCTGTGACATCTGTCTTCTGTGCACCTTCGCTCCAGCTGCCGGGCTGGAGGCCACTGGCCGGTGCCCACCCTGTGCCCGGTGACCTCAGGTCCACAGCTCAGAGGACCCTGTTGGTGTGAGTGCTTCGAGAACCGGCTCCTCTGGGCCCGAGAAGACACTGCTGGGAAAGCGCTGCTGAGCAGATGGTGCAGCAGATCCTCAGCAAGCGGGACACTGGCTTCACAGCTCATCTCCCACTTCGAAACGGATGATGCATTATCTCTTGGATTAGAGCAATAAGTTCTTAAAAAAATCTCTGTGCACTTAAAAATATGAGCTACATTTTAGCTCAGTTCACAGATGCTCTAAAACCATAAAACAATTATACTCCCCTTTCCCCAGCGTGCCCTGCTTCTCTGAAGATCTTCCTCTCTGGATAACTGTTGTTTGATGTATTTCTACAGAAGTACATCACACTGTCACAAACGCTGATTGTGTGTATCTGTCTGTCTCCAAACTATGAACTTTTCAAATACCATGATAGTATTCAGTTTAAGTACACCCAGCACTCCAAGATACTTATTTTCTAAAGAGTAATAAATTATCTGTACAATATCTCCCTGTTTATTTCCATGCAATGGCTGATATAATGAATACAAGTCAGAACATTTAACAGTCAGGCTTTGTAAACAAACAATAGCAATGAGACAAAATAATACTATAGATAACAGAATAAATTATTGAACATAATCACTGTAATGTTTATACTATATTTTGCAAGATTTATTCAAAAAGGTTTTAGGAAACAAGGAAAAAAATAATTGAAAGTAAGAAGGAGAAAATGGAAACCAAGCTTCTGTAGATAAGGGGTGGAGTGGATGAAGGGAGACCATACACCTGGGAAAAAAAGAAGCTATATCAGCAACAGGTATACACTCAATGTTTAAAAGAGCTTTTAGAGAAGCTAGCTCTTATTTTTAAAAAATATTATTACCTTTAAATATTCCAGGATCTTTAAGAAAAAAAAGTTCTATGAGATTCACAGATACCTGCTTGCAGAAAAGAAAAGAAAAAAACAAATAAATGTCTTAACCCCAACCACACAAAAGATTATAGTGAAAATAACTTCTAAGTGTCTGTGGCTACTTGGAGTGGAGAGATAACTGACTCTGGCTTTCTCAATTTAGAGACTGTTCTCTTTCCGCTGGAGCCAGGAAATCTTACATAAGCCCTCTGACGACGACAACAGCAGGCGGTTAGGCTCACACGTTCCTTGGTATTTACGAGCAGCTGTAGCTAGCAGAAGGGAAGAGAGTTCTACCTCCTGAAGTTCTAGAATTTGCAAAGATCTCTGCATAACAAATAGGAGCAGAAATAACCAGAGCGATGACATGCACTGGAAAGCGTTACTGAAGTCAGTACTCAAACAATCACAACCTTAGCTCTCTGCATCTACAAGGTTAATCTTCATGAAGACCAGACCACGGGTGCAGACAGATAATTGCGTGCAGCGTCATGTGGAAAGGACAAAGCAGAAAAACGGGAAACGGCACTGTTCCCTCCCTTTAGGCCACCAATTGAGAACTCTATCTGCTCTGGTGTGGACTGTCTGCTAATGCACACTGGAGTGGCATTATAGTTCTGCCGGTTTAACTTGACTTAAAGATTAGTAGAAATTAAGCCTTTAATTGTATTGAGCGTTATATATACTTCACTGCAACACTTACTGTTTTCGATAAGAAACAATTAGAAGCTATGCTGCTTTTGTTCCTGTGGTGAAGACAGACCAGGGCCTTGCGCCTGTGTAGCACGCAGGCCCCGACAAGGGAAGTCCTCTGTCCTTTTCCACTTTGACGCTTTGCTCCACCAAATTGAAATAGAAGGGTTTAAAAAGCATTTCCTGTGGACTCGGCCGGGGGGCGCTATAATTCCTCTGACTTCCCTGAGATTTCCTGAACTCCAGCACCCCTGATGGGGCCGGCCAACCTCCAGGCTGAGCGAAGCGGGCTCGTGGGGAACCCCACCACCTTTTCCTCGCCATTTCCTAAGTGGTGAGTCAAGCACCCCTGGAATGTAGAATGCCTGCAAAACTAGACGGAAAAAACATATGTTACACAAACCAGCTTCCCATGAGTTCCCTGCCCTATCCCCCTGTCTCTCTCTGTTTTGAGACTTCTGTGTAAGTTTCAATTTTTAAATTAGCTGCATTTCAATCTCTAAAACTTATGTTCCCAGCAGGATTTCTATGCTGTTTGATTCAGATTTTATTTATATACTGACTTTCTGCTGTGTTGGATGAGGGTTTAGCTTTCCTATGTTACTTCTTTTCCACTGATAGTTCTGAAATTATTTAATTTTTTCTTCCCTTAGTTTTACATATTCAAAAGGCATTGCTTCCTGCCATACCAACTATAAATACTTTGCCACTCTCTCTAGGAAACAAAGGTATCGGAATTCTCTTTCTATGCCTTAGACTTAACTTTCTTCTCACTTCTTAAATTGTATTATCCAAACTTTATTTTAGTATACTTAAATTCATCTACATTTCCTTTCTTATAAAAAGCCATCTGAAATCTTCTATACTTCAGCTAGTCTCCCTCCAAAATCTCCAAGTTAATGTAAGTGTTCTTCCTGGATTTGCCTATAAACCTCAGGGACAGCTCATGTGAATGATACTCTGTAATAAATGGGTCAAGACAACCACACTTTCTCCCCAAATTCTTTCCTTGACAGTGGGATTGAGAACCTCTTTGCTTGAGACTCACCGGGTTATGTGACTGTTCAGACAAACAGAATAATTTAGACATAACACCACATCAATTTATAGGCTGAGAATGGGTGCTCGGGAGTGTTTAAGACCCCTCAGTCACCACACTGGGAAATCTGTCTTTTGTGGCCCCCAGGTGCAGGGCAGGGTGAGTGGACACATTGGCTTCACGTGGCCCTGCACGCCCGGGCGTCAGCCTTCACCTCTGTCTGGCGCTGAGTGATATGGAGCCACGGGCCCCTCAGCAGAGTGGAGGCCACAGTCCCCCTCTGCAGACCAGCTAGGTGACACAAATGCAGCATGTTTGGGGGTGCAGGAGCTGCAAATGTAGCTGAGAAAGAAAACTTTATTTCCTTATCAGCACAGATTTTTTTATTTCCTACATTTTTCCTGAATTTTTCTTTCTAACGTGTGGACTACAGATCACTTCTATTGCTTTCATAGGATACCTGGAAATCTGTTCAGTCGGTCCTTGATTCCTGGCCTCCTCATCCTCCATCAGCAGCCCAGCGTGTTACCGAGTGCTCTGCACCTCTGAAGATGAAGTCCGCGGGCCTTCACACACCTCCTTTCCACTTTCCTTGTTTAATTCTTGTTATGATAAATAGTTCCTTTGAGGGATTTGCTAATGTGCAATAGGTCAGAAGTGACTGTTGTTACCCCTGACATATCTGATATACATTTTGTTCTGTTCTTTCACAGGAGGAACTGAGAACTTAGGCCTAAGAATACATTTTCATCTGATTGTAGAGAGTATTTCTACAATGATTCTTATTTTTATTTTTTATTTTTAAAAATTTTAAATCTTTATTGGTACATTACATAAACGCATCACGATTGCACTCCATAATGGGGATTTGTACTAGTATAAGACACAACTTAATTCTCATTTTTTCCCATAGCCCTACCCACCCTTCCGCCCCCCCATATACATAAAATTCGTTTCCTTCTACAATGATTCTTAAGGTGCAGCATTTAGCTGGTTCAGTAAACACTGGCCGCCTGGATCTGTCCCCATGTCACCTCTTTTCCTGTGCTGTGTCAGTGTGGGATCGATTCATACAGACACACATACACTGGCCTCTGTGCAGAGTGTTCTGAATAAATGACGTCCTGGTGGTGTTTTATGACACCTCCATCCATGACTCAATCACCTGCATGTACTAGCACATACAGGTACATCCTTACATGGACATGTGTAGATATGTACACAATGTATTTTTCCAAAATGTCTAATAGAAGTTCCTTAATTTTTGTACCAAGGATTGAACTTAGGACCTTGTGCTTGTGAGGCAGGCACAGCCACACTGAGCTAAATCACCAGCCCTTCATAGAAATTCTTTATCTCTTTACTGTTGGTTTACCTTCCCAAAGGATATAGCATCATTTAAACTCCCAGTACTTTTCTATTGATTTGTTTATTATTATGAAGTTCTTATTTTAAAAACTCAACGTCTAAAATGTTTCTCTCAGAGTACTAGATTTTATTCAAGTATATGAAGTTTTTCTTAGTTCTATTGATACTTTTAAAATATATATTTATTTACTTTTATAAAAATATTTATCTCATTCCTGTAGAGATGCTGTATCAACTTGTTTATTATGGACTTCATCTTTTATTTTGTAATCTTTATGCTGTATGTTTGAATATGAGCAAAGTTGTCCCTGCACTCCATACCCGGGTAGCGCTTACAGTGGCGGATTTTGCTCCAGTTTGTACCAGCCATCTTCTCAGTGTGTGGATAGAAGGAGCTCTGTGGAGAAACCTCTAAGCAGTGAAATACCAGCTGTCAAAGAGGGAAGGATGGCAAGGAAAATATTTCGTATGAACACACCTTGTTTGTGATCCGGTTCCATTGCTGCAACTAGGTTGATGAGTGAAGTGGTCACCATGAGGAACTGGGCATGGTGCATGCATTACAATACTCATAGAAAAAAGTAGGCAAAGGGAAATCAGCTTGATGCCTGTGCTTTTATTTGTGTGACTGACACACAGCTCTGCAGCGCAGAGGAGAACACAAAGCTACAGCACTGTGCTAGAAGCACAGTCAGCACAGATCACAGTGCCATCTTTACAAGATGTCCAGACAGGCTTGAAGTCTCAAGTCCTAAATGAGGAAAATCTGTACATCTTGTCTCTGTGAGCACCTATCCCTGAGATGTTTGAATAATGATTTTTTTTTTTTTTTTTTAGTTCTCTGGTTCTGTCTGTCTGCACACACCCAGCTTTCCTGCTTTTCAGTTATTTCCTAAGCACCACATTGCATGGTACTAATTGATTACCCACACACCCTTGCTACCCTGTCTGCTGTTACCGTGTTAGGCCAGTCATCAATATTGTTTACAGGGTTTCATTTCCCTCCTGAGCATGGCTGGGGCTGCACTCACAAGCCTGGCATCTGTTCACAGGCCAGTGACACACAATGGGCAATATGAGCCCTCTGGCGGGAGATGGAGGCTTTGTTGGGTAGTTGCCACACCTCTGCCCTCTCAGCAGGCACCAGGGGCTCCCCAGGGGCCTTTGGGAAGTCTGCACATCTGTATGGACCGTGGGCAGCGATGCCCCAGCCCTCCTCATCAGAGACCTGCAGGATCAGCCAGGAGAAAGCTGCCCTTTCCAGAGCCTGGAGGCCACGTGGGCTGAAGCACCGTGGAGCCAGCATAGGTGATGCAGGAGCCCTCAAAGGTTGTCAGAAGGATCAGAAAACTTAGTCTTTGGCTGGGAATGTCCCTTCCTGCCATCAAGGCCCCTCACACTGTGCAACGCTGGCAGGACTCAGGCTTTCAAAAGCGTAGCTGTCAGCGTCGGCTCACCAGAAACTGTCAGCTCCAGGGCGCCTCAGTCTGCAGCCATCACGTCAAAGAAGCGGGTGTCAGGCTTCTTTGCAAAGAGAGGAGCACTGCACACCTTTATTCTGCAGACTCACTGAGGCGGGCGCCTTGAAGCACTGGCCAGGCTTGCTCTGCTCTGCTCAGGGCAGGGCAGCCCCGGTGCATGTCCAGACAGAGGCTGTGTTCAGCTCTCAGCAGTGCTGGTATGCTTCCTGTGGGCAGTTTTCCTTTCGGGACAAAGAAGGTACAAAGTTAATATTAAAACTTCAATTATAGAAAATTATAAATAAAATGAAGTTTAAAATATTGCATGTTGCTATTATTTCATTGTCTAACCCCTAAGCTGAACTTCCTGAAACGTCTGCCTCTGTCCCATGATTGATGAAGACCCTGGAAAAGGTTAAAGCACAGATTATAAACACACACTGCGTTACGGTCTGAGATACGTTCTGTCCAGGCTTCTCTCATAAGCTGCTGCAGAGTGTGGAGAGATCCCTGCCCTGTGTCCCGCAGAACCCAGGGTGTCAGCAGCTGCACGGTGACCCGGTAGGCTGGAGAAGCGCCGTAGGAAGGCCGGGTCACTGGTCACCGACGGGCACGGAGTGGGGATGAGTCCGGCACCGCCAGACTGGCTCAGCATGCAGCACGTGTGCTTCCGCGTTTTAACAAATGATAAATAAGCATCAGCCAAGGCAAAAGTGCTGGGCTTGGTGAAGGCACTATTAATAGGCTGCATTGCTGAGCGATTAAAGATGAGACCAGAACTTAGAGTTGTCTTTCCTAGTCCTGGGAAGTCCACACGTCCACACTGCATGGGAGCTGCGGGAGGTAGTGGGGGCTGGGTTTGGGACAGTAAGCTGAAGTCTTACACCAGGAATAATATTTTATTTGTAGGCGAATCACTTTCTTTTAATATAAAAATGTAGTGCCCAGGTGAGAACTGCTGTTTAGGAATAGACCTTCTTTAACACAATTAGTATCTTCAGTTCACTGCTGGACCAGTGATATCTTTTAGTTTGTTAAGTAGGGTTAGCTGACTTCTAAATTCTAGTTACTGAAATGTTGAGACCTGCATCTGTGTGTGTGTGTGTGTGTGTGTGTGTGTGTGTGTGTGTGTGTGCATGCCTACATGCATGTGTATTTCATGGTCTTTCAGCAGAATTGCTTCTAAAATTTTCTTTTGAGCCATGAATTTTAGAAGGGACCTTAAACCCATGTGTCATTCAAAGTCTGGCTGGTCTTTATTTCAGTTAAGTGCTGCTAGAAGCAGGCCCTTCCCCTGTGCTGCTCCGACCCTCTCTGGCCTGCTCTTCTTTCGCTCCCCTCACACCTGTGTGTGTAACTAACCTGACCAGTCTGGGTTCTCCTTTGTGTGTCCTTCTATCTAGATGCACACACATGTACTTCATGTGCTCTCATCTCCTTTTTCTGCAAGAAGAACTGCATGCTAAGTAAACTTTCAAAAAGTATTTCACCTGCTTTTTCCTCTCTCTTCCATGTCCTAAGCATCACTTCACGTCAGCCCATGCAGGTCATCCTCACATCGTCCACAATTAAATATTGCAAATGCTTCGTAATTTACTTATTGTATAGAGAGGTTGTGCAGACAGTATGAGAATTTTTCAGTTACTGAAGTTGCCTTCTGAGCAGATTCAGATGCATTTCCATACTGTGGAGCCCTGGCTGCTGGGCAGCACCTCGAGCACGGACGTGTCAGAGTCCTGCGCACAGCGGTTGCGGTCTGCGCGGCTTTGTCTCCTGCCCGAGGTGCCCAGGCCGCCTCCGTCCCTGTGCGTGCACAGTCCTCATGTGTTGTTACAGTTTCAAACATCAGACACTTCCGCCAAAAATCTATCAAGTACTTCAGGTGATGAATATGTTAACTAAATCGATATTGTTATTCCACATGGAACTCGAAATTATAACATCAGCCCCATACAAACTTATGCAATTGTAGACAACCTAAAATCAAGGAATTTTAACCAATCTGGTGAGGAAATTGAGTCTCAAAGTTGTTTTTAACTTCCATGTTTTAATTATGAATAAATTTGAATATTTTTCAGATATTTGAGTCATTTTTCTCTCTTGTACATTACATAAAATATCTGTTCTTGTCTCCTCACATTTTTCTGTTGGGCTTTGATACTTAATATCCTAAGTTTTTAAAGAATTATATAATAGATATTACTCTTTGTATATTTATAGCAGAGACCAAGAAATGGCTGTGAAGCTGTGGAGCTCATGAGATAACGGAGTAGCAGCTGAGATCAAAGTGACTCGCACCCCAAATCCATTCCACAATGGAAACCTTCTGAAATAAGGCCCTCACTATATCCCTAGTTCAAGGACGCTTTGTCATTTCCTTTACAGTCCTGACCTGTGCTAGTGTTCGTACCAACTGCACAACTGCACATCTGTGCACGTAGCTCCTCATTACCCCGGCCTGATCACTACTAGAAGTCGGAGGCCTGGGCTGATCGAGGCTTTGCTGCGGCCCCGCCTGGCCAGGCTGGGGCCCAGCTTTTCTGAGTCTTTCTCGAACCTCGCGTCCTACACTACCGGGCAGTCTCCAGTAGATTCATATGTTGTTTCATCTATTTATCATGTTGACTGCATGTTTTATATGCTTGTTTTGAAATTCCTGATGCTAGTATAGTTTCTGTAAGCTATTTACCTTTTGTCTTAATACCTTGAAGATTAAATCTTTATTTTTAAGTCATAAGTTTTATTATTTAGCCAGTGTATTAAGTTACTTTTTCTATAACCTGAAAGTTATATGTCATTATGCAGTTTTTGAAACATTTTTGTCCTTTACAGTTTTAAGTATAAACTGTTTTTATACTTTTTTTCTTTTTAAGGATATAATGAAATATTCCTACTTTCCTGTTTCTTTTATTCTCATCGTTGTTTTCTTGCATTGCTCCAATACATTTTATTGAAAATTTGTTTGGAGATATTTCCCCAACACATAGTACCTAATCAATTTTTCATTGTGAGTTAATTTCAGTTTTTTTTTATTTCTTTCTTAAAATGAATGAACTCTTCTAACTTACATGATTTTTTGTCCATGTCAGATTTTTGTTTCTGAATTTATTTACATAAGGTTTCTAATCATTTTCCAACGCTTTTAGCACTTGAGTCTGATGAGTAGATTTATCATTGGTCTTTTCCACTGTTGTTTTCAAAAACAAATTTTCTTCCTTGACGCATGCGTCTTTTTGGTTTCAGGTTTTCTACAGTGTAGTTTTCATGGGCCTCATCTTTCTTTCACCCATTTTTCTGACCTCAGGTGTCATTCCAGGCCGTGCCTCCCTGCCTTGGTTTCCCGAGCCGTTTGCTGGGCAGACTGTCTGTTGTGTCGTGTGCCTCTGCCTCCCC